>JAQIVE010002522.1:0-19574 GCA_034698285.1 Sminthurinus bimaculatus | reverse complement strand
TTACTATTAACAAAGATGCAGCCCTTTGCGTGTGCTGGGGCAAAGTGTATTGGATAATATTTTTATACACTGTATGTGCACAATTTATGTATGCAAAACACTCGATTTTAGAGCCTAAAAAACGCACAGTGAAATCAAAATACCAAATTTTTACACAAAACCACTGGACACAACAAGTCGATAGAAAAGGAAAAAACTACGACAAACATAAACAATGAATGCTGCAGAGAGCGAAAAACTGTAGTTTAATTTTTGTCTTCAATCTACTACATTTAAATTGTCATCTCGCTTTCTTTTTTTCTTGCCATTTTGTTACACTTTGACAGTTGTCGGCAAAGCTGTTTTAAAACCTGACTATGGACAAAGTTCCACTATGTAAGTTATAAGTAGTATGCATTACAGCATTAGGTGTATAAAAAGTATAAACATCATATGAGATACCATTTTACACTCGGTTGGGGATTTCTACGATGTGGACAAGATTCAGGATTCTCGTAATTGATAATGGTCAAAAGTGAGTGAAAATGGAGAGAATGCAACTTTTTGGTGGGAGAGCGTGGGTGCTCAAATGTGTTTAGTTTTTGGATTATTCTCTCCCTATGCGTTTATTATCTATCATGTGTGCATTAGATTTGAGATGAGATGGAAATCTCAGCCCTCATCAACATCAAGATGGACAGAGTCACGAGGTTGAATTTTTAATGTTTCCAGCGTATAGTATGCACATTGCATATGTATTTGTATATATTACACAGGACCATATCAGTATTATATACATGCAGCGGAATAAGAATTAAAATCCATGATAAGGAGCAGCCTGGTGTCTCGTATTAAGTGTTTAGACATAAAATATAAAATGGATGTAATGGATGACTATATACTCCAGTTGATGGTTATTACTTTTTGCTTTTTAAGTTAAGCTGCGCCTTTATCAATTTACAAATTATACCCAATTTTATTTCATCTGCAGCCTGCTTTGCGTGACTACCGAATTTTTTTTACACGAGACATATTTGACCAAATCTTCTCTCCCTTCATTTCAATTCCTATGTGTGATGTATGTCTTTGTCTATATCATTATTTTATTTGACCGTATTAGGTAATGATATTAGTGGAGATTACGCTCCTACCGTTCTGCCGCATATTATGTGTATTATTTCATCTTTTAACCAAATGTACTAGAGGATATCCTTCATTCGAGCATGATTGCGATGGTCAATTTTGTACAGACTTTTTGTCTGTCATGCCGAGGGAAAAAATCCCGCATACTCGAAAATTGTAGGTTTAATACTGGAGAATCTCCAGAATTAATTCCAGTGCAAAGATTTCACTCTTGACTCTTGTATAGTCAAGTTTAAACTCCCCATGACTCTTATCCTCTTTTGTTCTGGAGATTGAATAATTATTATGCATGTCGCTACTTGTTTTCTCTTTTTAAAAGCTGGCCCTTTAGTCATTCCTCGTTTTTTAATTCCGTCTTTTGCCTAAATAAAAAGCACGTAGATTTTTTCTCTTAAAACTTTATCAGCTGTCAAAAAATTTGGACTTTTGCTTTTAGTCCTTTGGATTTTGAAGTAAATTGAAAGGATTTGTAAAATATTTGATGTCATTGTCACCGTCAACATTTTTCCAATTAATAAAGCTCAATTTGCACCTGTACACAGTTTTACACAAGGCATTGAGATAGACTAGAGAGAGCGGTAGATATGGAGCAGGTTTTACATCCACACCACACTTTATCAAACTAGGCAAACTACCCATGAAAAAGTGATGGACAAGATGATTCAAATATCAATTACTCGTAATTATGCAGCCCACGTGGACTTGGGAAGGGGAAAGCGATGGGTTGTTGTCGTGGTTTGGTGAGCAGGCGGCAATAAACCAGCTGTCAGTTAAAAATCCGATCCCGATTCTTTCATATACAACAAATTCTTTAGTATAATATCTCGAATAATTTAATTCCAGTTTTACACGTCATCACTGTGCAGTACAATAATAACAAAAGTAATAGTAATAATAGCAATAACAATCGTGGCTTCATTCCTTCATGTTTTAGTGCCCAAACTTGTTTACGATGAAGATGGAGATGAGCGATTAATGATAAAAGATAAAATGATCCCTGGAATGGATAACGAAATTTTGAATAGCACTGTATGTATACAGTATTCAGTTTTTATGCTATCATCATTTCAATAAAAAATGTGGACGCGTGAAAAAATGAGTACTTTGTTTCAGTATTTATTACTCAAAACCACGTTCGAGCCACATCAACTGAGAATTAATTTTTGAAAGAAAGAATCCAGTGCATTAACGTTGCGACGGAAAAGCTGGAACTGTAAAGAATTCTCCATTCTCCCAGTCCTTTGTGGGTTGGCTGATGGCAGGAGTAAAAGACAAGAGACACTGTCGTGTATCTAGATTCTACACGGATTTTCATCATTGTTCCCGATCATAGATAATTTATTTAATTTATGACTGCCGATCAGTATCTTGAGGGTATGTATAAAGTTGACAATTTTTTATGGCGTGGCAGAAGTCATGCTCTCTCTCTCTCTGCTTACCGTGCCTCACTTTTTATCCATTTATTATACACAGCGTACAAAATACAGCATAGTTAAAGACATTGGTACAAAACATATAGGTATAATGTGTATGTCTAAAGAAAAGCAACTGGAGACGGATAGCAATAGAGAGACGCTGGATATTCGTACAGTGCTGCGAGGGCGTATATTTGTGAGTCAAAAACGAGTCAAAGGCGAACAAATTTATGTTAGCTGTCGCAACCTGGAACTGAATTATACATTTCGTTCTCCCCTTTCTTTCTTTTTTCTATTCTCTTTCTTCATCTTCTATTTCTTTGACTTCTCTTGCTCTCCAATGTGGTTTTGGTCGTATTCCATTTCCATTTATCCTGCTTTTTTTCACATTTTCTCTACAATATCTGAATACACACATGTATAAACAGCATACAGTATACAGATATAGATTTTCATTGTACTCTTCCAAAACTCAGATTCAAAAATGTAGGGTATAATTTTTTACGGAACTTTACGTGTCACTTACTTTGCCCACTTGGATTTTTATTATATCCTCAAAATTATGCATAGTAACTCCCATCCTAACCTATATATGAAGGTATTGAGGAGGTTTGGCATTTAAAAGAAGTCGATACTAAATATTCTACATGTCATGGTTTTGTAAATAAAAAGATATTATACCGCTAAGAAACAGCAAGTGATCAACAACAAAAAGGACACTAGTTGCCAAACCTCTCTAATTTAATGCCTCATGTTTATGTACATTTTACAAAGTTTAAGGTATCTATTTCCATTTTCTTTCTTGTGTACATACAAGACAGTTCACGGTATTATTGTATTTCTCTTGGCTCGGACTTTGACTTCTATGAACTAAATATTTCTTGAAAAAAAGCTTCCCTATTTCTTCAACTGCGTCACATATCATACTTTATACGTGGAAAAAGGAGCAGACAAAATACTTGACAAAGTACAAAGTAATACATAATATTATGAGAATGAGACTTGATAGAAGACTCTGCCGCTCAAATTTACCGTAAGAGCGTCAGAATCTCGTGTAGATATTGTACTTTTTCATCTTCTGTTATTGTATTGTACATTGTAGATAGTATACAGGATATCAGATACTTATTGTATGGAACAAAACTTCTTCGGCCTTTGAATTTTTCGACTATCTGTCCAAATCCCTTTGATAAGTTTTATAACGGGAACTTTGGATTCCCAATTCAATTATTTTGAGCGTGGCGAGCAATACATCTTACCATCATTGTCTATTGTCCATCTTTAGCATAATACGTATGGTTTTTATCTGATCTGCGTAGAAAGTTCTCGAGTAAATCTTCCATTTTCGTCACCACATACATATAGTTACTCGCTGCGTCCCTTCAAAAATACTTACATACAAAGTCACTTTAGAACACTTTGTTTTCTTCTTCTTACTTTCCCTTGTAGGGAGTTTCCACTCTACACTGTCCACACGGGTGTATACATATAATGCCCATATGTATGTTACCTTACATAACATAAGTATGCAATATTTACCTATTATGTGAGGAGATGAGATAGAAAAGTGAAATAGGTCTGACTTTGACTTTGAATTTGACTGCGTAACTTTGACTTGAATGTCTAATGAAGAAAGAAAAGGAGATCTCCACAAGGAAAATTGAAAGGAGCCTAAAGGCAGGGTGCTTCATGTCTCCAGCAGTCATCTTCTTCAGAGATACACACACCAGACTTTATCTTCTTCGGCTGCTCATTATTGCTCCAGCATTTAGTGTTCAGTGGGCATAAATATAAATGTACAAGTGGAGACTCAAGTAAAACATAAACACGAACATAAATGGAGAACCCTTGATTCCCCTCTTCTCCATACACAACAAATAACAATGAATTTTTATAGGGCAGGGAGAGATTATTCAGATTTTTTTTCACAACACTTCTGAAGCTTCTCCCACTAAACTGAGATAGAGCTCAAGTTCAGAATAACTGAACATACGATGAGGAAACAACAAGCGGAAGGAAGAAAGAAAACATAGATATAGAAAGATTATTATGTACAATACTATAAACAAATACTTTGAAAGTTCTTTTACATATTTTTCAACTAAAATAATAGTATCTTACATATGTATAAGTAGGTGCTTGATATTTACTTTATTACTCTCGGTCAGTATGTCAAAGTATGCACGAAAATACATTAAACATCTATGCATGACACGTGTGGGAGTCTCCAAACATTTTTTGACAATGTGTCATGCTTTTTTCCGTAGTTTTTCCTTGTTAATTTGACCACTACGTTTACAGTCCTTGTGAAGATGAGCGTTTGTTGTTGTTTCTGCTTTTCTTTTGCTATGCAGTTGTAAAACATGAATTAAATTTTTGAGAAGAAGAGAGAAGAATACGTGTAGTATGACTATTATGAAGATAACCGGCAACGGAGCTCAGGGCTGAGAACCAACAATTTTATTCATGAGGTACACATTAGAGAGAGAGAGAGAGAAAAATGAAGAGAAAGAAAGAGAGAGTGCTCCAAGCCAGACTTAAGACTAGCTCTTGAGTCAAAACAAGAGCTACTCGTTTTAAACTTGTGATTTTTTTAAACTGGAGTGCACTAATGTACTTACTAGAAGCTGTAGTGCATCTTAGAAACGGCGGAAGTCTAAAACTATCGTAAAAGAGAGGAGAGAGTGCAAGCATGAGTAGTCATTTCTGCGTCTAGGAAATCGAAATATTGTACAATGCTCAAGACGAAAAAACGACACAAAAGAAAGAGGCATGAAAAACTACACGCACTTATGAAGTGTATAAGCATCTAATGTTTAATGCTTGTAAACACAATAAGTATGTTGTGAGCAAAGCTTGAAAGTGAAGAAGATGAGGGAGGAGGCATGGATGAAATAATATTCATCGTAACTATAAACTATTATACAAGTAGTTTGTGTGGATCTGAATATTTTGATTAAGTTCATTTTCACGTTCCCTTTCTTCTCAAGTTTAAGATGACTCATTTGTATTTTGTTCACGCTTCATTCTTTCCTTGTGCTTACCTGGTTCGCTGCTTCTCCCTACCGTAAAATAATATATTATGGTGGTTGAGAATAACATAAACACGTCCTATTAGAGCATGAGGGAAATAAATAAGTTCAACGTATAGATACTTGGAACATTTTAATGTTGGGCTCTTGGCGCGTTACACGTACATTTTTCCAATAAAAAGAATGTTACCAAACACTAAAAAAATTAGTAAATAAGCCATTTAAGTTTATATTTTCCCATTTTAAAAAGTTTTAAGCCCGCATTTTTTTCACTACATCTGAAGACTTGTCAAAGACCTAGGATTTCGTGACCTAGTTAAATCTACGTTAACTTTAGTTTTTCCGGCCTTCTAAAAATATGATAAACATCTTTGTTTTGTAAGCATACATTGTTTTTTACTAACACTCGGGTCATTGAGATCAATTCAACCCATATCAATGTATACAATCTAAGAAAGGAATATCAATTCATATCAAAGTGGATCGAACTCCATGTACTTTTTTTATTTTCCTCATTTTTTGCCTCCGCCTTGAGGATTTGGCTATTTATAAGGCTGCTGCTGTAGACTGAATATGTTAGTGTCTATATACATACTTTTGATGCTATATTGCCAAAGGAGATATGTACAAAGAAAGGAAATAGAAAAAGTAGCCGTGTAAGCATCTATTTTCACTGTTTCATCCACATAGATTCACTTCCTCAATTTTTCGTACGATATCTTTTGCAATCTAGTCCGTTCTATTCACCGTTGAGAAGCAAATATACATGTTACATGTAAGATAAAGAAAACTGCTGTCTTTTAACCATTGTCCCAAGTTGACCGTAATTGAAGTTGGAAGATAGAATACGCACAATTTAATTTAAGCTTTATGTCCACATCTCTAATGTTCGAATATCAAATGGGCTCCTCATCCTACACAAGTAAATGCATACATACAAATATTATGTAGGCCCTGTAAATCTACTCACTGTCAGCCTTGTCCACATACACACTCCAGCAAAAAAGGACACATTTTCACGACCCCATCTTTATTGCTCTTTGGTGTATCATATCGTTATCGTATGCCAATCGCTGCTGTACAGTACGCACAGCACAAACTCAAGCATATTTAGACAGACGGCGAAGCACATACATTTTATGTGGACATTTACAAAATCACAACAAAAAATTATTGTTCCTCAATTAAATCCTACAACTCAACTCTCTCGATTCTGCAGACTTTGTATGCTCAGTAACAGTTGGGGATTTTGAATATCATGATAAAACATTTGCCTATCGATAAAATTTAGTTTTCCCCAGTTTCCCCATTGGCCTAAACATTTTCCTATAGACGAATATTACAAATCCTTTCAACGAAACAAAAATGTAAACAAGATGCTCTTGAAAGCCTTGCACTGACAATACAATATACAATTTAAACTCGAAAGATTAAGAATCCCGAAGGAATTTTCAGAGGGAATGTCTGCTTTGGATTTTATCTCAAAGAAGTTGTCAGTTCACATCTTCTCCATCAGCGTATATGCCATAGGTTGTTTTAGCATGAACGTAGGTGCTGAAAACATAATAATATGTGAGCGGCAATCCAGCAGCCATTACTTTCAAAGTTAATACTCCTTTTTGTCTCCACTTTTCGTTTTCGTGGGCCAGCAGCCAGCATGCAGCGAGCTTGCTCTGGCTTGGTGCTTGGTGCAAGTTTTCCCTCTTGGATGAATTCAATTTTTCATTTTATATTCAATCAGCATACAATAGACGACTTCGTCCATTGTATAAGTATGTATACACAGTGTATGTAGTATGCAGATTGTGAATAAATTTTTATGGCTGAATGAGGTGCGTAGGCGACTAAACGATCTTGAAAAACCTTAAAGTCTCACGACTCTCCTTCTCCATGAGAATACATAAACAACCTTCTTATAAAATTGAAACTGGAATAAAGTGAATGATTGTGTTTCAATGTTATAGCTGTTGGACATTGTGGATTGGGCAATTTAAAGCATTCATTTTGATCATATATAACTCATAAAATGCTACTTATAAATAAAGATAACTATGTTACACGTTAGACATAATGACAGTTGTCAGACTCAGAGTTGTACATTGTATGTATATATATTTCAAATAAAATAAAATGGATCACTATAAAGGTTTAATTTCCAATTCTTCTTCATCATTTGAATATAATTTTGCCAATTTAATTAACACAGTTCTAAACTACAAATAATGACAACTGTATGTATTTACAAATTGATGGAAAGCAAATGCAAATGGGAGTGGGCAAATTATGCGGACATTGATTGACAAATGCGTACAAATTACAAAATAAATTGCAATTCGAGTGGGCAAAATAACTATGCACTGCACATACATAAATGATAGATGATAAAGCCAAGAACTGTATCTGATTTGGATTTGCAGACTTTGTACGACAAGTCTGTACAAACACGAAACATTCTACATTCTACGCTTCTACCTTCAGCATTTAAGCGATGATACAATAAAAATGTCAAAACGGTGGAGCTGAAAACAAGTACAATGTACATGTATAATGTATACAATAAGTGTAAAGAAACTGATACAGACAGCGAACATACAATTAGGATAGATATTCACGACTTTTAAATCCTTACTTTCTTTTGAATTTTTGTCTTTGACGATGAACTCGCCTTTACACACAAATTCTATGCAACTTCAGCTGAATATATGTATGTATGTATATAAGGAAAGCATAGACCTGAAAGATGCCACGTTGTCTTTATTTACCTATGTATTTATTTATTAACTATTTCAGAGACCTGCGATTCAACAGGATTCGTGAAGTTCCCCCAAATAGCTTTCAGCATCTCGCTCATCTCACCACCCTGTAAGTATTCATTAGAGATTACAGATTGAGAATATATACATATACGTATTGAGTCGTAAAACTGACAACCCAAAAGCCACTTTTTATATGTTTATTTTGTCACTTCATTATTTTGAAAAAAACTGCTGGATTTCCATTGGCTAATGTATGGCTAAATTGTAAATCGTCAACAGTTCGCGGAGTCAGACCAATCTGTCAATTGCTTGTCGTACGAGTTTCAATATTTTCTTATACTTTCTTTCCCAGACTCCTGAATAACAACCACATTTCAAAACTCGCAAACGGAGCCTTCAATGGACTTAGTCAACTAAATTTCCTGTAAGTATCAACAATCAGAAGTCGTATTTTTGTTTGTATTGAGAAGGATAATAAAACTAAAAATACATTCTCGACATCTTGTTGGTGTGAAAAATGTATGCAGCACAAATTGATACAAGTCACACATGACTCTATATCGTTTTTGCTTTCTAGTTATTTGTACAAGAATAGAATTCGCGACATTGAGCCCCTAGTTTTTCGAGGTTTGACGAACTTGGAACAATTGTAAGTTGAAGTTAGAAATCTCTTTGCTCTATGCTACTTTCTCTTTTTTATGTAAACGTTCATTTGCTTTTACTCGACTGAGCAATAAATGTCAAAAAAGTTTGAGAACAACGTACGTATCAAATTTTTTTAATGCTACAAAAAATGCACACAATGCACAGTGCAAGGTATGCTTGAAATTAATGATGCAAGTTGTGAATTTTACACATAATATGCAGATACCTTCACTACAATTCCATCCATGAAATTCACCCGGACACTTTCTCCAATCTGACAAAGCTAGAGCGGCTCTTTCTGCACAACAATAAAATTCAAAGGATTCCTCATGGATCGTTTGACAACCTCAACAACATGAAAAGGCTGTAAGTCACAATTTTCGTTTCTTTGCAGCATATTACACGAACGCTATCTCACTTTTTTGTACCCATTTGTGTTTTCGCACTTCACCACACAAAACAAATCTGGTTCACACATTACTAGAAAAAGTTGCATATAGGTTTTTTGTTTGTATTCGTATCAATTATCAACACATTTTTGCTAGTTGCCCAAATTGTCTCATTTTTTTCTTGGTATAAAATTTAATACAATATTGTATATATGTATGCTCATGAATACAAATTTTTGTGGCCAGTTTTGTTGTAGAGATATTGGTGAGCAAAAATTTGAATTATGGATGCATACCAAGTCTTTGCATTAGAACATAAAATATATTCCACATTGGCTACTTATAAATTTGATGCATTCTATCTTTCCACAGGAGACTGGACTCAAATGCCCTTATTTGCGATTGTGGGATGGTGGGTCTCGCCCAAATGCTTGTTCAACATCCGGATACTCAAGCAGCAGGTAAGCAGCGTATAGATAATCTTGGGGAAAGCTGTAAAAATTTGGAACAACAATCTTTGGAAATAAAATGAAAAATATTACACATGCAGGGTCTATGTATGTAAACCTACAACATAGTATGCGGATAATTACACAGTTATTTTGTGACAAATTAACTGTTGGTTTGTTATTCTAAATCGAAAACCATGAAAAACATTTTTAAATGCAAGTATAGCTTCATTTGATTTGTTTTTTAGCCACTTGTACATCGCCGTCAAATATGCAAGGAAAGCCCATCACAGCTCTACAAGAGATGAAACTGCATTGTCGTAAGTGTGTTATCCATTAATCGAATCATTAAAACCGGATGTACATAGTCAAAGAATTACTTATTTACGGGATGATCAATGCACAAATACTAGAGTGTTAAGAATATAGCGTATTAAATTAACAAAAATACTAAAATTAGTGCATAACATGAGAAACGAGTGTTGTAAATTTCATGCATAGATAAAATAGTTGAGACTTGAAATGGAAAGAATGGGAATGTAAATACACATAAATAATGATACCGCTGATAAGCAAAAAAAATTTAGAAAATTATGAGCTCCGCGTCGTATTCAAATTCAAACTTCATTTATATAAATCGACCATTATGTTGCGAGTTACCTGAACTGGGTATGAACCGGCCGTGCGGCCGGTTCATACCCAATTTAGAACGCTTTTGCACCATTTTCAGAATCTTGAAACAATGTGAAACTAAAGGAGTACTGATTACAAAATATAGTTTTAAGTGAAGTAAGTAATGTATTTCTTGTCGTATGTTTTTTTTCTATAATACGTTAATCTTCCAATTGAACGGTCCGGGATCCAAGTAGTCTTGATATGTGCCCATAGCAAAAAAAATATGTACGACGGTACTAGTTGCAATACTTAAGTATAGATTTTTTTTCTTGAAATGCGTTACACAGTGTCCGACTTCAGTTTTTCTTTTCTTGACATCAAAGTTCGTGTGAAACCGTCCATATTTTTTAATCAAAAATGCTTTTAAATTGATACCAAAAATAGGTCTCTTGCAAATGTGCTCTTATCTCGTCAACTTGAAGACGTCTTTTGGTGTCGTGACGGTGATCTATTTTCTTGAGATATTTTCCATCAAAAGTTGTTGGGTAGCACTCGTTTTGCATTGTTACTTCATCGAAACTGTCATTAGACAGTGGACAGGGAATGATTGTATATGTTCGGAAAGGTACTATCTGCCCCGAAGGTGGTGAAACGTAGACATAATCTACTATAATGTGCCGTCGATCGCCACTGCCCTCCAATAGTACGTAGTCTCATAAAAGTAATTCCAAATCCATTGTTTTTGGGTCCAGATTAATACAGGTTTAAATGCTGATTGGTTAACTGCCTTTTAATAATGTTTTGGAGAACGTAACAAATAAACAAGGGGTTGAGCCAAAACCAGAATTGTAGGACGCTGGATTTTTTATCCGGGTGGAGATGGACGTTGCCTAAAAGTTCAGAACATAACAGTACAAATTAGAAACAGACGTTGTGTAACTAAATTTCGGGCTTTGGCAAAAGCATAAGAGACATTTTAATAAGACAAAGAGATACATAATTTATCGGATAGTTAATTTTCTCTTAGTTAGTTTGCGTCCGGTTTAGAAAGTAACTTTATTGTTAAAACCTAAATACGTTAATAAATCATTGATTGATTGATTGATTGAAATCGACTGGTTTTTAATCAGTAGTGAGGTTTTTGGAAAGGATGAAATTATTTTATTACCTACTTAATTTTTACTTAAAGACGAAGCTCGTGTACTTGCATTGCAGATACTAAAACATCAAATTCAACAATGTCTCTTACTCCGTAGTACAAAATTTGATCTCTTTGGTTTCTTTGTTCTTGAATATTGAATCTAAATTGCTTATGTATGGTTCTGTCTCTGCTCTACTTATATACTGGAGCAAACCAGGAACAAATTGCAATATATTTTTCTGTATTTCCCATTTACTAAACAGTCTAAACTTTTTTAGACATAACAATAATATTTTAAAAGCAATAATTTTATGAAACTGTACATTATACATATTGTAATTTCTAAATATTCAAGATTGCTTGGGTTTCTTCTTTTATGGATGTTTATTGTTGACATTCTAAAATTGATTAAATTTGCAATTAGATGACCACGAGCTATTTATGCAGCAATTTATCTATAAACAATAAATAGCAATTCGACGCATTCATAGTTCAGTGGAATGCACTGCATATAGTGCATCATATTATACTACACTATATCATATTGTATGCAGTTTGCACATCTTATTTGTTCGCTGCTTCATTGTGAATATTGAAGCCCCAGTGTAAGTCTTTTGTGTCTAGTGCATAATGTATTTGCTAGGTATACATGGTGTGTATTGTGTATAATATTATGCATCCATTTGTATGCATTATAATTACTTTTATACAATGTATAGGCAGTAAGTAATAATAAGGCTTTGATCGGCAGAAGACTTTTTTATATCCTAATCCGATGAAGCTTTGTAGGAATGAGGAAGGGCAGCATGATCTAATTTACTGCATGCGTTAGGGTATTAGGTACAGTACACAACTTTATCGGTATTAGGTACTTTTTGTTAGATACACAACATACCCAACGGAAATCATCCCGACAAAATAGTCAAAAGTTGCGTATTCTTGTTTATTGTCGTAATTACGGAAAAGTGCTTTTTGCGTGTCTATGTAGAAATGTCATTTTGCTTGATATTTATGTGACTCATAGTAGTTGTCATTTAACCACAGGCAAGCCGATCATTATTGAGGATCCTCGAGATGTTGAAATCAATTTTGGTAACACCGTCTACTTTAATTGCAAAGCTGAAGGAGATCCCGAACCGGAGATTGTATGGCTGAAAAATAGGTAAGTGATGCAAAAAGATACAACTAATATATTGTATTGTAACTAATGACGGCTTCTGCTTTCCTTTCCTGCTACTTCAGTGCATTATGGTTTTTCAATCTTTTTTCACAGCAATCAGATCATTGCTAATGCCGAACCCCGCTACTCCATTTTGAATGATGGCACTTTGATGATTGCAAACGCTCAGGATGAAGATATGGGATCATTTGAGTGCATGGCCAAGAGCAGCGTGGGTGAAGCTAAAAGCAGGCGGGCAAAAATGCACCATAAAAAGTCGGTGAAAGCTGTTCGACCTCGATTTATTCAAGTGCCCTCAGATCAGGATATCCCAGAAGGAGGAAACGTTTTCCTGAATTGTGAGGCGGTCGGTGGACAAATTTCATGGACACTGAATGACCAACCGCTGACAATTACAAGCAGACACGATGTAAGTATTCATGTCTGTATGGCCTTTTCTTCACCTTTTCTGTTTTTTTCTAGTTAATTTTGAGCCAATTGGGAATTTTTGGGTATTTTTAGCTGTCACAAACCGGGACTTTGGTCATTCGAGAAGTCAGGTGTGTATTGTGTACAAAACTGTATTTCCAAGCCTGTTGTTTTATTTTTGATACAATATAGCATGTTTAATGCATATAATATATTACGTATAAAATGTCTCCACACATTTTTAGACCAAAGGACGAAGGAGTGTACAGATGTACGGCTTCCAATTACATTGGAAAGATTGCATCCATTGCAGAAGTTCGAATTTTGAGTAAGTTTTGTTCAATTTTTCTCTATATATTAGATATATACTTCAAATGCTGAGGAGCATACTTTTTTAATTGGAACGACGTAAAGAATTTTGTTCAAAAACCTTTTGTATTTCCCTACTCCCTACATATAATGAATACAGTAATGTGTGTTCAAGCTTGTTTACACTTAATTGAAAAAATGTTGCATTCAGTTTTTCCCATCCCTGGCATTCCTGTGATAGTTGTTGTAACCAAACAATAACGTTAAAATTGTTTCTTTCTAGTTCCACCGGTCTGGCTGGTGACCCCACTGGAGCAGTCTGTTCAAACTGGAACGTCAATTGAGTTAAAATGCGAAGGTAAGAAAAAACGTACTTAATGTGAGCATTTTTTCAGATTGCAAACTTTGTTTTGTTCACTTTTTTAGTGATCCTTGTAGTGGTAAAATATTCATGAAGAAAAAGTTATTTGTTTACGCATAATTTCCATGTCTTTTCTCATTGCTTGAGCAGCGAGTGGGAAACCAAAGCCTGAAATTGTATGGACACACAATGGGCAGACGATTATATCCTCCGTCGGACGTCGAGTTCTTATTAATGACGGTATATTACATAATATTACATTATTACATGTTATCCACTCATTATTCATAGAGACTGTAGATTTTTCCAGCAGTTCATACAGCAATAACATTCAATTTCATTTTCCACGAGCAATGCACAGGGCGCATAGAGAGATACATAAAAAACTAAACGAACTCCTCTGTATACATACAAAAATTATGATCGTTTACCTATACTCTAAAGTAGTGTACCTACAAAAACTAATATTTTGCTTCGTTTTCATATGACTTTTCATTTCTATGTTGAAACCCAAATGAACCGACCACACAAAAACAGGACAATGGCTCCGCATTCCATCAGTCAGTCAAGATGACGAAGGCGAGTATGGCTGTCGAGCGGAGAACTCGGCTGGAAGTCTTGAGATTTTTGCAAATCTTCGTATTATTGCCGGTTCACCACCTTTGTTCACACATGATACAAGTGAACTCCCAACGTAAGTACAGTCAACCCAAATATAAACTTTTACAGACTTTAAACCAAGTTTTTGCTCCTACACAAACTAACAAAATTCATGTGATTGACAATTTGGGATTTTGTAATGAAGGAAAGAGTGAGAAAAAAGGAGTGTTTTGTACATTAGCATTATACAAGATACAAGCGTATGTATATCTGTATACTGAAAACTGAGCCAATTCAAAACATAAAAATCTGGCAAAAAATGCTAAAATCAAAACTGTTGTTTTAGATTTGCGCGTCCAGGTAGGGAATTGCAGCTTCCCTGCAGTGCCCGTGGAACACCGACACCACATGTCCTTTGGAAAGTGAATGGCCTAACTGTCGTTGAAAACGCGAGGATTACCTACTTACCCAGTGGAACTCTTATCATCAGTAGCTTTAATCCGGAGACTGACAGTGGTACAAATGCATATTACACATACATATGGCGGGCCGCAATAATAAACGAATTAGGTCTGTATATTAGTATATGGCATTTCCATAGCAACGAGTTGTTATTTATTTTGGCCTGCCATATGTATGGTTAATACGTATATGAAGTAGGAATGACCATACGGCTACAATTAAATCCCGAATAAATACGTAGTTAATGAATTTAACCTTTTAAAACTTTTTCAATGTTTCAGGGGTCTACGAATGTGTGGCGTTTAACGATCATGGAGTGATCACCTCCGATCCAATAAGGATTGATAGAAGTTCGATTCGAGTGGTGGGAAGAGAAAACGTCGACGACTCTGTGATTTCTAGTGCGATTAACCAAGCGAGGCAGGACGTCGAGGCGGCTGAGAATGAAACCCTAGAAATTCTTTTTGGAAACATGTCAAAAACGGGTAGGTTGTTCACACGTGCCTTTTTGTATACAAAATACATAATACCTATAGATGTATAAGAGAAGTGAGCAAAAATCTGAAAAGACAAAATACATTTTGTAGAAAACTGCACAAATTTCTACAATTCTTATCAATAACTACATAGTACATACATTCATATGGTATACTCATGTAATAAGTGATTTACAAAAAAATGTGTACAGATTTTGTGCATCAGTTAATAAAGAGTAGGTAAAAACAACAAAACATTGTAAAATTTAGATTTATAGCGACAGGAAATGTGAAACAATTTGGAGCATCTAAGTGGGGAAAAGTAGCTCAAAGAGACATTAGCCTAGTGTGTATCAGATTCAATTCACTCATGTATTAATGTATTAGTTGTATGTATCTATCTTGTACGTACATACGATATGTATTTTGGTTGGTTAAATTTGAAGGCCGTTTTACCACATTGTCTTAGTGCTTGACACCTGTTTTTGCTTCAATCTAAAGATTTTTTATTCGTTTTTCAGAAGTTAAATCACCAGGAGATCTACTGCGTTTAGCCCGATTCCCGAAGGCTGAAGCCCGAGACATTGCCAGATCCGCTGAAATATATGAGCGGGCTTTGCAGCTTATTGCCAAGCATGCAGAGGGAATGAATTTCAGTCTGTCAGGTATGCATACGCCGTACAAATAATACGCACTCAACTGTACTTATGAGTACAATCGAAACTCGATTTCGCACAGTCGTTGTGACTTGTGACTAATAAAAGATGTACTCACGTTTTTTTAATTCTTGGGTGTATTAATTGTATTGACTTTATTCATTGTCACAGCCGAGTTTTCCTACAATGACTTGCTCACTCCCAATCAACTGGAGACATTGGGTCGCTTCTCTGGGTGTATTTCACATAGAAAGCCAAAGACGAATTGTAGTCAGGAAATGTGTTTTCATGCAAAATACCGAAGTATTGACGGCTCTTGTAATAATTTGGGTGAGCCAATGTGGGGCACAAGCTACACTCCCTTTCAACGGTTGCGAGATCCAGTGTACGAGAATGGATTTAATCTCCCTATAGGTAAACTTTCATAAGTACAAGAACCTTTGAGAATGACACACTCAATATCTTAACTATACGTATAAGCCTTTAAAATACCATCCATGTCAAATACTAATTGAAACTGTCACCTATTAGGATGGACTACGGACAAGTTGTACAACGGTTTCAGGAAGCCCTACGCTCGTCTCGTGTCCAATCGCGTAATCACAACGGACAACATTACCCCAGACTCTACTTATACTCACATGGTAAAACAATTGCTACATAAATAACCAACAATTAATCAAAATTGTATATATTTGATACCTGCGTAAATTTTATATGTAATAAATATGACCCTTGATTTTGAATTTAAAAAAATGTATAGCTAATGCAATGGGGTCAATTCCTTGACCATGATCTCGATCATGCCCTCCCATCTTTAAGCATTGAATCCTTTGGGGAGCGCGTTAGCTGCCGTAGGCATGTGACATGTTTTAACTTTTTTATACTTACAAAGACATTGTGAACATGAAATAACATTCATCTTTTTTTACCTATTTTGTCTATTTAAATTGTATATTGTATTACATCTTTTTTATATTGCATTTAGCAATTGGTTCTAAATATATTATGTAAAATTCTATTTTTTTGTAGAACGTGTGAGAATGTTGCTCCTTGCTTTCCTATGCTCGCCCCAGCCGGCGATCCCAGGGTCAGAACTAGAAAGTGTATCGAATTTACTAGAAGTGCTGCAGTGTGTGGCTCTGGAATCACGTCTGTCCTCTTTGACTCAATTCAGCAACGAGAGCAGATAAATCAGTTGACTTCATTCATTGATGCCTCACAGGTATTTATATGGCCATAACTGTATTTAAATTTAGGAAGTACTGTTAGAAACATTTTTGCTCGAGTGTAAAAACGTATCTTTAAAAATAAGCAATGTTGAAATATTTTTGTTTCTGTATTTGCAACTAGGTCTATGGCTCATCAGAACAGGAATTGACGTCACTCCGAAGTAAGACTAATCGGATGCTGCTGCGGACAGGGATATACATGTTGCCGGAGAAGCCCTTGATGCCCTTTGCTACGGACGATACTCCAGTTGACTGCAGGAGAAATCACCGTGACTCTGACATTGGCTGCTTTATCGGAGGCGATATCCGGGCAAATGAACAAGTGGGACTACTCGCTATGCACACAATTTGGTTTCGACAACATAATTTTGTAGCGCTGAAACTCCGAGAGATAAATCCATCGTGGGATGACGAAGGTACACAACTTTTGTACATTAGTTACAGTCTGATCTTAAATTTTTACCGAATTGCAAAATAACATGATTGTAATATGGCTTAATTTGCTGACTTTTGTAACAGTTGTTTTCCAAGAGGCGAGAAAAGTAGTGGGAGCTCAAATGCAGCACATAACGTATGCTCACTGGCTACCATACGTTGTTGGTAAAAAGGGCATGGATCTACTGGGACCTTACACTGGCTACAAACCAGACATCAATCCGACCATCAGCACAGAATTTGCTACTGCTGCTCTCCGGTAAAACTCTTAAACATAATCAATAGTAACTGCATCTAATTGGAAACGTTTTGAAGCTTTGATTAATTACTCATAAAATTAATATTCATAAACGTGATTTATTTTCTTCAGTTTTGGACATACCCTGATAAATCCTGTGCTTCGCCGCCTGGATTCAAACTTCCGGACAATTCGCGAGGGTGACTTACCCCTAAGAGATGCTTTCTTTTCTCCTTGGCGGCTCGTTGAGGAGGGAGGAGTTGATCCCTTGATGCGCGGCCTTTTCAGCACTCCTGCAAAACTGAAAACACCAAAGGAACTGTTGAACTCCCATTTGACCAATGAGCTCTTTTCCGTTGCCCACATAGTTGCCCTGGACCTGGCCGCAATGAACATTCAGCGAGGAAGAGACCACGGAATCCCAAGTTATAACGTGTACCGTGAGCTTTGTGGGCTGAGTAGGGCCAACTCCTTTGAAGACTTGAGGACTGAAATCACGGACCCAGAGTTAAGACGAAAACTGGAAGAGGTGTATGGACATGTGGACAATATTGATTTGTGGGTGGGCGGAGTGGCAGAGGATGTTGAGTGGGAGGACAGCCGCGTGGGTCCCACTTTTAGATGCATTTTGTTGGACCAGTTCCGCAGACTTCGGGATGGCGATCGGTGAGATACATATACTGATAGTACATAGTACATGCTACACCCATATCGCATGCACGATACAAAAATTCCTTAAAAATGTACACATTGAAAACTGCTAAAATTGGTTGTTTTTTTACCCTTCTTAGATTTTGGTACGAAAACCCCTCAGTGTTCAGACCAGAGCAGCTCACGCAAATTAAGCAAACGACTTTGGCCCGAGTCCTGTGTAACAATGGAGATTCCCTGAGTCATGTAAAGAGGGATGTCTTCCACATGGAGAGCGGCCTAGTCAGGTGTGATTCAGTTCCATCCGTCCAATACGCATTTTGGGCGTCGGACTGTTGTGGCCGAGACACTTCTACCTCTTCATTCCAACCCGCCACTTGCCCAATTCTTCAGTCAGCTGCCCGAAATTTTGAACAAACAAATTCCATTCGTCTCCGGAGAGATGTTCAGTCCATTGCACAACAGAGGAATGAAGTTGAGGAGTTAGAAGCAGAAGACGAAGAGGACAATGACAAAAGGACTAATTCGATTCAAAGTTCAATTAGGGATCCAAAAAGTGAGTTGAGGCCTGTCATGAGGCTAAAGGAACTGGAACAAACCCTCTCACTCGTCTCACACACAGTCAAAGAGCTCAAAAATCGGATCGTGGAACTCGAAACTAAGTGTGACAAAGATCCCGCAGCCAATATAGCCAACAGCGATATTAGTCTTCATCTTAAAAATGGTGAAGCTAATCCTGAAAACAGGAGGTCACTTGCGAGAAACGTTTTTCAAGGAAATTTAACTTTATCTCGGGACATTGAAACTTTGTCACTGTGACTCTAACTCTCAATTTTAAGGGTACAGTTTGTCATATACTATTATATTACACATTACACATGCATATATTATGATACTATATTATAATTAAATAATACTAAAGAGGTGAGTCAATCAAATTGTCAAATGAAGAGTTGTTTGTCTTTGTAAAAAAGAGAGTCTCTCATCGTGTAAAAAAGTATG
>JAQIVE010002521.1:0-19579 GCA_034698285.1 Sminthurinus bimaculatus | reverse complement strand
AAAGGTCAAGAAATGGCAAACATTCAAAGTCAAGAAGTCGACGATTTTCCTACGACTTTCACTTAACACGTGTTATTCGAAGTTTTTTTCCAACTATTCTCCCAATGTCAAAATTAAGGGAATTGGTTTCTCGTCTATTTTAAAGGTGAGGTTGTGCATCGCTTAGCATTTAGACATTTAATTTGCATATGGAAAGCATTATAGAAAAACATTAAGTTACTATGGAAATACCATGTGTTAATACATTACCAAAAATCGTTTTTCTATAATGCTTTCCATATGTCCTACAAGTATAAAATACTGGGCGATGTTGAGAACAAAAAGTTTTGAAAACAAAATTCGAATTTCCATTGCTAAGGAGTTATTGGAGATAGAACTACGAGTAGCCCATTGCATTGTCAAGTACCTACACTATTCTACATTCTATTAGAGGGACGGCGTAAGAATTTGACAAAGGGTATGACCGTGGGGCAATTTAGTGTAAAAAAAGTCCGGATTCAGAGATCTGAAAGTCATAGGAGGGCTTATGTTTTCATGTGCCACAATATCCCAGTTTTTTGGGGAAAATTAATTCCTTTTTACCATCAGTACTGTTACATGTGCGAGTGTACGTGGGCTTGAAATAAAAAATTTGAACGCATAGGAAATCAAGGCAGGAGCGTTTGAACATGAATGTCCCCATTAACCATTAACTCTCCACGAGCGATCGACACTTCAAAAAATTCAACTTGTTGTATGCTAGTGATGAAATGGAATTGCGAGAGCTGGCAACTAGCCGACGAATGAGGCAGACTTTGTTAACTAATAGCACCACCCAGTGCCTTCTTATAGAGTCCTTCGTTCCCGAGAAATCAATTGTCAAAGACTCTTAGTCGAAATTTCGGACTTTCACCTTAAGGGCTGACTTTCTCAAACAATGCCCTGTAAAAGAAGCACCTTTTCAGATTTTTATATAAAAGTAACAGGTTATCCTACTTAAAGACTTGACCTATTAGTACACACAATATGGTGATTCTGCAACTGCTAGAAGTGTGTGTGTCAAAGAACGTTCCAAAGTTGACTATGTACAAATAGCAACTACCTTTCATTTCGGAGTTCGTCATTTCTTGACCTTTGACCCCAAATCGGTAGTGTGAGCCTAACTAATGTCGCCGGTTGTTGCCGTGAAGGAAACACCGAAATCCCCCAAGCAGTCTATGACTTTACCTCTATTTATCAAACACGGCTATAAAAGCTAATAATAGTATCATGTTTTTTGTCAAATAATAATTTATATGACTTGCATTTAAAAACTCAGTATTACGGAAATATTTTGTACTTTTATCATTTGTAGGCAAGAATATCGTGTTTGAAGTTGAAGCGAGAAACAAATTCATGGTTTATTTCAATCAACTTTTCTTTATTGTGTATGATTTTAAAATACTTCAGAATATTGCATGCTCATCAGTCTTTCTAATCAAATTGTGTAATAGAGAGGTTCTGCAAATTTGAATTTGAATTCAACGTTTGAGCCTTTTGTGATTTTATGGAATCGCAAAATGCTCAAAAGTGAATGTCCTTAAAAGTTCTGCAATACTGATTTTACGCATCCATCGATGTCGTTTTATCTTGAATCCATAAAGTCTATACATACAGACAGATGTATCTAAAAAGTCCAAAAAACCTCTCTAATAATACCTTTAGTCTTATACTTTTGTATCCCCTATTTAAGAATCTAAAATAGCTATATTATTTTAATTTTTTACGCTATTCTTCGAATTTTAACAACTTGACTTTGCATTTACTATGCTCTTGTCTTAATCTCTATATTATGTAATAATTCTTATCCTTACGATTCGAAATTCACTGTAACCTATTTTATCAATACACTCACAATATAATACTAATAAAGGCTAGATTCAATAAAAAAGTATACTGTAACATGTAATGTAGTATTTAACTTCGGCATATGAAAACGATCAAAGGAAGACAACATAATAGGAGAAAATGAACAAATTTATGAGCAGTTTACTCATGAGCAGTGACTGAGGAGGTGAAACTTACTCCAATCGTTTCTTGTTTCTTTGTTCTCATCATAATATATCATTATCATCACCATTGATTATATCGCTAGAACAGGATGGTAAAAATGGTTCGCCTAAAATTTGATTATCCGATGACGGGCTTTTTAACTTTGACACATCACAAGTAGGAACAGATTCCACTTTTTTACTAACTTCTTCTGCGTCGTCTGGAGGCTTTGTTGCATTATCCGTGAACATACGACGAAAAAATTTACGGATTTTTCCACAAGGTTGTTTTGAGTTGCGTGTGGCTCTATCCTGTGCTTCAGCTTCGTCGATCCGTCGATGGAGTGACGAGCGAAGACGAAGAAACTCTTCTTGATTATACTCGGGATCTTCCTCAGAGTCTGTGACAATTTTCTTAGTTGTAGGCGGTTCTTCTTTGTGCTTTGTTGCTTTATGTTTTTGTAAAACTGTCTCAGTTATTTGAACAGCTGGCCATCCAGTTTCCAGCTCTGAAGTGTGTATTGTACTGTAAAGGCAGAATACAAAAAATGATGTTGATTCAATGTTAACACAAGTGGATGAAATAGATAAATTATGAGTGATACATAAAATTAGATTTTAAAGCGTCCTTAACAAACCCTTTATGAATTTGATTCTTCCTCTCCATGCTTAATTGTGAAAGTCGAAAACGGCTCACCACTGAAATCCCACACGACTCAATTATGCGAAACACTTTAGGAAATTTTAATTTCTTTCAACATGGCATGAATGTGGGAATGTTTTTTGAGGTTTTTGGAACAGCTCCATTGTTTTTACCTGTTTTTATTTACCTCTACCTATACTAATTTGCTATGAAAATGCGCCAAAAAAATTCGGGATATAAGAGTGTATAGTGTTTATCATAGCGGCTAAACTTTTTTACGTTCTTTCTGGTAAAAAAGTTTAGCCGCCATAGTGTTTATTCAATTCGAGATGCGAGTCCAAAGATCGTTCCTTTTTACATTCATAAAGTCCATGGTAACCAAAAAATCTGGAATTCAGTTTTCAGTTCTGACGCTGACGAGTGAGTTATGAACTCCATTGGAAAAACTGTGAGCTTGTATGATCAGAGGTTAAAATCCAGATTTGCATTACAGGGGCTCACAACCCAATCTTGTACAACGTCTAAACAAGAATTTCACAGCAATTAATTGACAAACGATTAAGTCTCAATTATTCAGTTTAAATTTATTTCAAACTAAACATGATTCTTTGTACAGCGTTTGTGAAATTATGAATTATAAATTATGCTCTTGAGAATAGCCTGCTTCAAATTTTATATCAATAATGCTTATCACGTTAGCATTCATAATACAATGATGCCATTAAATTATATATTTATACTACCAAAAATATTAATCTCAAAAATTACTGGTAAAAGAATTAAAACTTGAGGAATTAAATAAGTAGCTATAAAATAATAATCATAATTTTTAGTTTTACAAATATAAAGGCTCTAAACTTAACTACTTTCACGGTGAAAGTTTCACTACTATGTATATACGTTAACTTTTCAAACAAGATCATGGAGAACTAGTATAAAAACTAGATACAGACAAAATATTTAAAACTTTGTTTGTGGAACAACTATAAACTACTGTCTAAAGTTCTAATACTAACTGTACATTATATCCTGTATTATTTTATTACGTGGTTGAAACATTGCCACAATTATCAAAGCTTTCAAGTTGCAATGCTACAGTCACGCATAGTCACGAAGTTCATATTACTATGTATTTCTCAAGAACTTGGGTCGAATTTATTTTCTGGAAGTTTTTGCTGATCTACTAGGTACATTTGATGAGTCTGTCCTTCTCCTTCTTGAAGATGTTGGAGCATTTTCCTCCGTTGTCGAGACAGTTGGTTGGGAGGGTAAAATGTTTTCATCTCCAGTACTCCCCGAATTGCGACTGGGGGGATTCATCCTACAAATTTTGCGAAAAACGTCATTAAAATCAAAGGAGCACAAATGAGTTAATTAATAACTTGGCGAAGAAAGGCATAATATGAGTGGGATGATGCGAAAAGTACTATTCTTGGCCCTAGATATAGATTATTTCTAGAATGAAGGTGCAACACCAGTGAGTCGCTTTATTTAAAAAAGGTGGTACACCTTTTCCTAAATATTTAACAACCCAGGTTGCTAAGAAATGTTAGTTGAGTTGCTATGGACTTGCGAGTTCTTTTTAAATAAAACGGCTGGATTTTGGCACCTTCATTATACAGTTCCGGCACAATTTAGAAAACATAATATTATTATTATACTTACCGTAAAACGAGAGCCTCGTCTTTAGAAGGGATCGCTGTCAAATCTAATGGAGTGAAGAAGAAAAACTGATTTCCCGGAAAGGCACGTGCATGACTCATCAGAGCAGTTTGACTAGTTCTGCAAACCACATTAAAAATTATCATCTTCTGTTTCCAAACGGAAATAATAATACTGTGTTGATAATTGCCTTTTATTATTTCCACTTACTTCCGATTAATAGCATCCATAAATACGTCAAACTCGTCTAACATATAGAACGGGCTCTAAAATTCGAACACACAAAACATTGAATTAAAATAAAATAGTTATTATTGTTAGTCTGCAACTTTCATTATTCATTACAAATATTAACAAATTTTTGTCGATAAGTACTAGCATATTATTCAATATAAATTTCACCGTACTAACCTTCATAGATTGCCAAAGAGAGATAATAAAACAAATTGTAGAGAATGATCGCTCTCCACCCGATAAGCCAGCTACATATTCTTTCATTTGTTTTCTATGATTAAATATTAAAAACCAAGATTATTAATTACTTACAATCAATACACTACATGCATGCATGCATACATAAAACTAGAGCATGGATCAATACGAAAAATACAAGCTTCTGGCTCACTTGTACTGGGCTGCATTCGAATTTTTTTCGAATAAATCCAACTTGTCTGAAGCCTCCTTATCAGGACAAATGAAGTAGTAGAGTTCCTTTTCGTCATGGTCAATTACCACTTGTCCCTAAAACATGATGAATAATATCAATAAAATGAAATTATTCTCTACAAACGCTTCGCTTGATAAATTCATAAAGTATCTGATTTCACACTAAAGTTTCTCATAACAAAAATATGTATTTTATAAGACAAAGATTAAATTTACCCACCTTATAATTTCTAGACTTGACAATACTTTGAAAACAATCAATAAGTGCTGTTACGATTCGATTCCGAGAGCTAAAATAGTAGTTACGAACTTTAAGCGCATATTTGTCAAGTTGCTGAAAATCCAAAAAACAAATAGACTTTATGTTACAATGTAATAATAAATAATTAAGTCGATGGCAATAGAAACTTAGCTGAATATTAGTAATGAATAATGAATGAAGACGGTTGAATATAATAATATGTATACTTACCTCATGGACGTGTTTTACCATTTTAAAATCTCTATTTATTTTTTCGGGTCTCTTCTTTGCAATTTCATACTGCTCATAAATCCGATCTCGATCCCCTACATTCTTCTCTATCTCGTCAATTTTAACGCGAATGAGCTGAGATTCTTTCATTATTGTCTCAACAGTTCTAAAGGAAAAGAGGCCAATAAAATAATTGCCATTATATCACCCTGTATCGTAGTTTCGCTTGTACTGCCAAAAAATTTAACTTATTTTACACCGTGTATATTTGAATCAGTTCTACCTGTGTACTGTAACCTCTTCTCCACTTTCCAAAGCTTTTGCGGCACTCTCACAGGCTTTCTGTTCCGCCACCCCCAGTTTTTCTTCTGCTTTTCCCTTTTCAGCCTTTTGCTTTTCCAAATTTGCTTTAAAACGATCTATGAACTATTTTAGAGTAATAATGACATGTTGTTAATGGTAAAGGTTTTACGCATGATTATGATAGCATATCATTGGTAAATAAGGGTTTGCTGCTTACAGTATCTAACTTTCTTGCTTTCTCTTTAAGTTGCTCTTTGTATTCTTCGTAGTTTTCAAGTTGAGCACGGATGGCTTCCAATTCCGTCTCATATTCCGCCTTTTTCTTTTCTTTCGCCTCGAGCTCTGGCTCCTTACTTTTCAATTTAGTTTCAAGTGCACTCACGTCATTTTGAAGCTTTTCAATTTCTTCTCTTACTTCGAGTATCTCTTCATTCTATTATATTTTTTTAAGAAATAGCATCTTTAGTGTTCAATAAAAGCAAAATAATTTAAATAAAATGTAAATTCATTTTAGGGGAAAAAATATCACGAAGAATAACAACTAATGCTACAATGGAATGGAATGATTATCTTAACTATTACTAGGTAGAAGTAACAATTAAAAACTACTTACTCTTGAAGTCACATCGGGTGGATTCAGAGCAGCTTCCGTCAAAGACTTGAGTTTCAATTGCAAACTGCTTAATTTAGTTCTCTTTTGACGAAAAGCCGTAAGTCTTTTCTCACTTTCGTTTCTTAATCGCCGTTCCTCCTTTACCTTGTCATCGTCTATTTTATACTGGCTCATTTGTTCTTCGAGAGCACGGATGTCTACTTGAAGTTGTCTGTAAAAAGTCAGAAAAAAAAATTGAAATATTTACTTGATGAGATTCAAATACAGTGCAGAAAATTCACAAAAAAAACATTCTAAATGAGTTCTCTATGAACAGTTAGCTAAGTTTTTCAAGTGTCAAAAAAATCATCAGTACAGAAGTACATCCTTACATAATACATATTATAGACTACAGAAATCATAAGATTAAGAGAAATAACGAACAGGAAAAAATAAACACCAACAATTACAAATGATCAAATGCAAAGATAGGAAAATAAAACTAATTGAAGATTAAATAACAATAACGATTAAAAAAAATACATTAAAGACCATTAATGATTACCATAAAAAAAAGAAAATGAACCAAAATTCTGCATACCTGAGTTGGTTAGCATTACTAGTTCTAATAACATCCAGTTGATTTGCTTTCTGATACTGAACATCAATTCGTAGGTTTGGATCCGGAGTCACTTTGTAGAAATCCAAAGTAAAACCACCAACGCATGATTTCGGTACTCTATGAACATACACCATACCATGTACAGTTAATAAAGTTTTTATTGAAATAAAAACCCAAAGGCAAATAAAGTTATAAATCTTAAAAATTAATGAATTACTTTCAGTCTTTTAGTTTTTACAATGCAGCTAAAAGAACAATCAGTACAAACTATGTATATGCCGATTATAAACTTACGTGGACTTATCTGTAAATATTGTAAGAGCTTCTTGTGGATTTTTAAATAAGAGAATCCGCTCAACGGAGCAAATATCAAGAAGGGCGTTTGTTATAATGTGGTCATTATCATCAATTTCCAACAAATCTATTATTGTTGGAAACTTGAGCCCTCTCGAAGCGTTGTTGGCAGCAAAATCATGGGGCTGCAATCATTTATTCACAAAGAAAAAAAAGCGATGCATTAGTCTAATGACAAGGCATGGTATGAAAGCACTAAAATTTTTATCAAGCCTTGACACTTTGGCGACCTAAACGTGTGTGTATGTATAACCGCCTGGAGATCCATCCGAACTAAGGAAATTATTCCAACTCAAAACAATATATAACCATAATTGAAATTGTTAATGTAGACATCAACCGAAAAGCTCAAGATAAGATAGCCAAAAGCAAAAATGTTTATAAAAAGGACAGAAATAAGACGCAATGCCAAGAAACAATGGCACAGATCCCTGCTTCCAGCTAACATGTCGGCAATCTTCTGAAGTTTTTTTTTTCTAATGCCATAATAATTTTTTCTAATAACTATAAATTATTGCAATAATAACGAAATGATTTACTACCTTGCAAAATTTATTAAGATGAACAGCGGGGCGTGGATTATCCTTCATGCGCTGTATTCCATAGACCTCGCCAATTAATTTATTTAATAAGGATGCATCATTGGCTAAAGAATTCGGACAAATAAATGAAGTTATCATATTATAATATGAAAAACATTAGCTCAGTGTACTTAATACCAATGTGTGTATACACGCATACTATTCTCATTCACTTTAATTACCATTATCGACAACAAAGTCACACAGCTTTGGACCAAGGACAAAAGCAATTATTTTGGCATATTCCGGTTTTGTGACCTGGAGCAGAACAGATGTTATAAATCAAAATAATGTTTTCATACATTACGAAAAAATGTATACCTAGAATAGACTGCTCGGTTTCTCCCAATAGATTTTCGTAAATAACACGTATATTTATTACGAAAATCCTGAAAACTATCATACCTTAAAGCGAGATCCTAAAGGTCCACGGACAGGTGCTTTAAATCTTTTCTCATTCACTTTTATTTTATCAATGAGAATGCTCATACAACGGCCGTAACCGCCATAAATATCGGTAGCTGATGACGACTTAATTCGATTTAAAGAAGCTTTCTTTCTATCTACAGAAGTAAATGGAAAAGAAAAAAACAGTTATTCAAACAATTTAGTGATTTTTATGTACTAGAACTTGACAAAACCAAAAAAAAGGACAATAAAAGGCAATACAGTTAAGAATAGTTTACTAATTACTTATTAGTCCTTCGATTTCTTTGCTTTTATTCCTAATTTCGTCCTGTTCTTTCCTGATCGATTCAGCGCCCTGAAAAAATTGTTCACCATCTTGCTTAAGGGACTTTACTTCCTGTTCTAATAACGGTATTTGTGCCCTCAATTCCTCTTGTTCCTCTTCATTTTGTTGCTTTTGCATTTCATAATCTCGCTTTTCCTTTTCTTGATCCTCAGCAGCCTTCTCCTCAAGTTTAGACACATATTTGTTTTTGGTGCCAATACTTCTAGTTTTTTCGGTAATAGCCCTCTTTGTAGTCGCTATTTCACTACGAAGCGTAGATAAAACAGCACGGCAGGAGGACATAAGTTGGGTCAACCGACCTTGTTCCTTCCTTTTTTCTTCTTGAACATTTCTTGAAGGACTATAATGGTAAAAACGCCATGAATTAGTGATTTTATCATAATAAAATGACTAAATACTATACAACATGCTACATGTATTACAAATTATGCAATATTTTAATCGCTAAAATACATCGATACATTTTTTTTATTTTTGAGCATAAGATTAAGATAGACTTGAAATTAAATGATTTGAATCTTACGCTGATTCTTCCTCAAATTTTCTCTTCTTTTCTATACTTTCATCTAACGCCTTTTGAGTTTTGACACAATTTGCTTCACACTGCTCGACATCTTTCTTACATTTCAAAACAGCTTTTTTATCGACATCAACATGAGTCCACGCTAACTCAATTCCAAGAGTTAGAAGGTCAGCTTTGAACTGAGCCACGCCTTGTAGCATTTTAACTTTCTCCTTAAGCTCGTGATACTTGGCTAATGCACTCTTCTTGTCCTAAAATTCAACATAAATAAGTAAGGCAACCATGTTACTGCTTTGTTCAATAATTGATGTGATAAAATCTCAAATCTATCCTCGTAACGTTAAGACTTGGATATTTGATGTTATAGAAAAATGGAAATAGCATAATTTTATGAAGCATCAGTTTAATACTCACCACTTCCTTTCTACTCAAGCTTTCTTTAATTTTATGCAGATCATCTTGCACTTCTTCAAGAGTCTGTTCACACCGTACAGCCCCAATTCCATCTTGAAATAATTTATACCTTAAAGCAAATGAGTTTTAAAAATACATAAGAACGACTTTAAGCTCCTTCTGCATTGATGTAATAATATGTAATATTATAATGTAACTCGATTTATAACACAAAATGATTGGAGGGCTAAGGAACCAAAAGTACCACAGCAAAACATGACACGTAGAGATTCAATGAGAATTTAATGTGCTCTTTCCTGCGTGCTTCATTGATTTCTCAGCCCTTCCCTTGAAAATTCTTATACAATATGTAATATACGGAGAAAATGACAAAAAAAAAACTCACTTGTCTTTAGGATTTTTAGAACAAAGAAAGCTTCTTGCATACTCTTGATTTAAAATAACAACAGGATTCTCCAATTGTATGTTACTATCCATAAGGATTTTATCGAGTTCTTGTTTCCTCAGAGGCCGGAATTTCCCAACGCCATCCTTTTGTAATTTGTAAGTGCTGGTTCCTTTTATATCCAAAATCCTTTGAATCGTAAATTCGTCACCATATAGTTCCTCAGACAGATTTCCTCTGTTGAAGAGAGTAACTTCAATCTTGGCGAAAGATTTCCCAGTTTTGATTAAATCTAGAGACAAGCAATAAGGCATGAAATTGTATACAATACAAACTATGTCTACTTTTAATATTTCATACATTTCATGAATAATGATTCAATTCCAGCATATACATAGTAGCCTATTTATTTCCAATACCTTTTACTGAGCTAGTACGAGAAGTACTTAAAGCTTTAGCTCCTAGACCAACCAGCAAACCGCTTAGAAGAGCACTTTTCCCCGAACCATTTTCACCGATGACGAAGTTTAGATTCTCATGCCAGTTTTGATGAAAGGATTCATGACACATGAAATTATACAGAGTTAAACTTTTTATGATCCCAGATGAAGTTCCAGCTCCCATCTAAACGAATAAAACAATAACAAGTACTTTATTATTTATTATTAATCCAGGGAATTAAACTACATAGTGCAAAACATAATTTTACCGTAATTATTATGCCATGTATAGCAGTGTTGTATACTATGTACAATACAATGAAAAATGTAGACTTACTCGTTCTGGTGTTGATGATAAATTCTCTGCTACTCTTTCGACGTGCCTTAATTTTTCATACCTACGCTTATTTTGTATCGCATCGTGTTGTTCATCATCAGTCTAAGAATTTCATAAGAATACAACACATCATAACATTTGTTTACTTTAAAAGATGATGGACAAATTCAACTCAAAAATAGATTATTATTCCAATACGACAATCTTTATGCTACAACTTCGTGTTCTCTTTCTAGTGTATATATAAATATACACTAGTCACTAGTCAGCTCACCTCATTACTTCGCCGTTTTCTAGTCGGTGGACCATTTCTCATAGTAATTGGAGCTAATACCTTAGCTGACCGCCTTGGCTGAGTTTTTATGACGGGGACGGGTGGTGAAATAATATCTGAAGATTGGGTTGAACTTCGTCTCCCACTTTCAGGGCTTGTAACTGGAATGTAAAACAAAGTTTTATATAAAATATGACATGCTCATGACATGCATAACTCAACATAAATGAAATTATAAGTACTCTCTATGAAACTTACCCCCTGAATCGTCTGACAACTCAAAGTCCATTGTTGACGATGTACAAATACGAAAACAGTAAGTCGATCTGTATCAATGATACTTTTAACCAAGATACAATTGAAATGGGAAGTATAATATAGCTATTAACAATTATTGCAGGAATTCAACATCAACTAAATCTCCTGCCATATCGAGAATAAATAATGAAGTACTCTGTTAAAAAGTTAAAAAAATCAAGCTTCAAGGAAAAAAAGGAACTGTAAAAAAATAATTGAAGCAAACTTGACTAAAATGTCATTTTAGTTTTTAGTTTAACTTTATCACACGTCGTCGTCGTAACTTAATTAACAAGTCTTAAACAGAAGATAGATACTGGCTTCTAATTCAAGCCAGACAAAAGAGCTAAAAACACTTAATTGTACTCTAAATAAAAGTCCTTCAGGAATTTAATCAGAGACTAAAGTATTTACAACTTACAACAGACGTCCAACGACAGTTGTAAATACGATTTTACACTACAGGTACTGGAATAAAAATATTTTCGAGCGGGACAAACCGCTACAAGGTTTTAAAGTGCAACGAATCACAAAATCCCAGTCTATAGTCTATTAAAGCAGCTCTCTCGTGCAAGTTCAGACTTGCACGAATGAAAAGAACATACAGTCGTCATCAATCAAAATTATCCTCAATATAATGACCATAAACTCTATGACTTTTCCCCCATTCTGTATTTAAGTGTAGGTTAACTTGTCCCAAAGTCCCTCGATTGTACAAGTGAAGTTTTGGCTAGTTTTAACAGTATAGGAAATCATACTAGTAGAGTCACCTCACATTTCAAAGATTAACTAGTTCCTTCATTAGGTCGTGTCAAAAAAAATAGCCTATTCAAAGAACAAATTGTAATTAAAATTTTAAGGAATATATAAAAGTGATTTTTTAGAAACTTGTGACCATGTCTACTAGACCGAAATTTACACCGCCGGTCATTAATGACAATGAAACGGGATGGGGTCCCACTGGAATTCCGGAACAGTTTAAAGATATGCCCTATCAACCATACGCAAAGAGTGACCGGCTTGGAAAAGTACGAAATACATTTATTTTACATTACACATACATATATATGTACATATGCAATGTGGAATTCTTTTAATGAAAGATTTTTTCTTATAATCACTTTTGTAATTTTTGTTCAATTTTAATGATAATGTAAGTAGAATTGGAGTTTGGAGGATTATAGTATATCATGATGTGCTAGTATTTTAGAATGATGGATTAAATAATGTATTTATTCATTTGTTTTTTTTAGATTGCTGATTGGACAGGTTCCACATACCCTGATCGAAGGTTCCAAAGTAAGCTTACAAAAGTCAAAATAAAAAATATAGCAATGAACTACATATTTATTGTTTGTTGTGAGTACAATGTGTAAAATACCTGTGTACAATATTCAATCAATTTAATTTATTCATATTTTGATAATGATGTTTGTTTTCTTCCCCTGAAACTAAATAGATAAATATACTTCACAATTTGGAATTGGAGCTGGAAACCAGTTTGCATACTTTCATGATGAAGATGAAAGTTCATTCCAACTTGTTGATACAACAAAGATTCAGAGACCAATGTATCAACGCTCCAAATTCCGACCTAATCAACGTCTCCAACGCCTTCGACAACAACAACAGAGGGGCGGTGGTCAGGGTCAACAAGCTAAAACTAATAAGTTGAAGGCTGGGAAATTCCAAAACCAACGTGGTGGTCGTGGTCGTTATGACCAAGGTAAAGGCCAAATGAAAAATCGGGAGGCTTCCGTTACAGTCAAATCTGATTGGAATATTATTGAAGAAATGGACTTTCCTCGTCTGAGTAAACTATCTCTTCCAAATGTGAAGGAAGCTGAAGATTTGTAAGTGCAACAAAACCTAAAATCTTTTTCAATATTCTAAAGTTTACCACATTATTGATTACATTTTTATTTTAAGGATAAAGATTCTTCATTATATTGGAAGTTTGAAGTATACTTTATGTTTTTTTTGTTTTTATCGTTATTTATAGAATGAAATGCGGATCAATGGAATTTTACGACAAAACATACGATCGTGTCAACGTAAAGAATGAGAGGCCTTTACTTTCTGTGGATCGTATTCATCACACTGTGACAACATCTGATGATCCAATTATCCGTCGAGTAAGTATTGAACTGTCAAAATTAGTTCCAATATATCGATAATAAAATAAGATCTTTTAGAATAAACCATCACATCTGTATTGTATATTGTTATTTATTGTATTCAGTTAAGGTAGTATAAATTATATAATATAACTAGAAATAACATGGTTGTGCATGCTTGTTAGAAATAATTTATCCGCGTAGAATTTGATCATCTAATGAGTTAAAATGTGCAAGCATTATACTCATTAGACATGAACCCTGCGCTAAATTATTTGGGTTTCGGAATTTATCTTGTTTCTATGAACGAGGTAATAATCACGGAAGCCCAAACAAACTTTGTATTATCAATGTTATTTTTTTGTTTCAAAAATTCAATGTCGTAATAATATAATATATTGTATCAGTGTTAAAAGTTTATTGAACAGTTAATATAAAACTCTGCTTTATTTTTATAAATAGTTGTCAAAAACTGTTGGTAATGTGTATGCAACGGATTCTATTTTGGCTACTCTTATGTGTGCTACAAGATCAAGTTACTCGTGGGATATTGTCGTACAGAAAATTGGAGATAAACTCTTCTTTGACAAAAGAGAAAACACTTTTGGTAAATAATTTATTTACTTTGTTATGCTTTATGATTCATGATACAAGTATATAATATTAGCAAGCTATTTTGTTTTTTTTTAACTTTCAGAAAATAACTTTAAATACGAATATCAAATAAATACCATAATGTAATTTATCGGTGATTATTTACAGATCTTTTAACGGTAAATGAAACTAGCAATGAGCCACCAATTGATGACCCTGAAGTATTGAACAATTTAGCTCTTGAAGCTACATTTGTGTGTAACAACTTTTCTCAACAAGTCCTTAAAATGGTAAATAAAATCATCAAAACAATTTATCATTACACTATGCGTGATACATAATTATCTTTCAGTGTTATTAATAAAGCTTCTTATTCCGCTGTTGTTTAGGAAGACGAACGGTTCAAGTTTGAAGAACAGAATCCATTTATTGGAGAAGAAGAAGAAAAGAAAAAGGCTTCTGTTGGATATCGATACAGAAAGTGGGATTTGGATGGTGGAATCACTCTAGTTGCTCGTTGTCAGCATGATGCTGTTATGACCGGTCCCAATGGAGAAATCCAGTTTATTAATATTAAAGCTCTTAATGAATGGGATCCAAGGAATAATGCTGCATTTGGAAAAAGTAGCTATCAATATTCCGGTGGAATCGAGTGGCGTCAACGCTTGGATTCCCAAAGAGGAGCTGTACTAGCTAATGAACTAAGAAATAATGCTTGTAAATTAGCCAAATGGACTGTTCAAGCATTGTTGGCTGGATCAGATCAAATTAAATTCGGGTATGTATTTTAGACAAAATTCAATTGACTAGACACATAACCTTCCTTCCATATCATAATTATTTTCTTGGTTTAAAACGGTATAAAAGGTATGAACTTTAGATCTCAGTGTTTTAATTTTAATGTATTGTGTGTATAATGTCACGAACAGATATGTTTCCCGTGTCCATGTAAGAGATGAATCAAACCACGTCATTTTGGGTACCCAACAATTCAAACCAACAGAGTTTGCAACTCAAATAAGTTTGAACATGGATAATGCTTGGGGTGTGCTCCGTTGTGTTATCGACCTTTGTATGAAACAAAAGGATGGAAAATACCTAATTCTACGAGATCCTAATAAGCCCCTCATTCATTTATTTGACATCCCAGATGCCACATTCGAAACAGAAGAAGAAGATTCATCGGATGAAGGTACTTCTAACAATTTATATTAGGTTTATATTGTTAATTGTTACAGTGTATTATATGTATTTATATATTGAAATATTACAATATATTTGTGGTTATAATCCATCTTCTAAATACTCATTTTGGTTTCTTTTTTCTATTCTATATTTTCAGACGATGAAGAAAAGTAAAGAAATTAAAATCATAGATAAGATTGTTTTTTGTTATTTATATATTATTATTTCCGTAATGTTGTGCGTTAGCGACTGCTAGGATGAACTTAAGGAATAAATAAGGAAGCAGAAAACACCAAAACATGTAAAATAAGTACTCGTTTTAAATTATAATATTATCAATACTTATTATTTCTTTTACGAATTTATTTTACAGTACACGACATGATTAATGTTGTTTTTAAAAGAAATACATACAAAAGTAACCATTTTAGTATGTCCTGAATTTCCATACTTTCGCCACTTCTTTATTTAGTCGCTCGAACAATTTCCCAACATCTAATCGTGTGTATACATCCTTATTATGGTATTTACTTGGATACACAAGTCTGTCGTTATTCAAACTATTGGAGTTAAAAATATTATTAATAATATTTGATATAAATGGTTTTAAAAAAATCACATTTACAAAATTTTGAATAAATCATTCACAAACAAACTGGTTCTTTTTTTCTAATGACTGAAATCATTACTCTTTTAATTGTTAGACCCGTGTTCAAGCTACAATGCAACTAAGAATTAGGAAGTATCTTGATTTAAGCTACGGAACTCATATCTGCTGCTAATATTTTATCATAAATTAGTTTCCTTTGCGATTTCACTTCCTGCCTACAAATAGGAGAAAGAATTGTGGGGCACTCGTAATGTATAGTTTCTTCGAGTCTAGTTGACTGTGAATCTTTTGTCGGCTGAAAAGTCATCTCAGCGTCTGTATGGACTGCAACATTTATAAAATACGGTTATTATTAGAATATTGTTGTGACTTTTCTTTATATATATTTTGTAAACCGTTTAAGGATTTGACACTCACGACAGAAAAAGTAAAAGATGCAGCATGTATGCTCGCTATCAATACGAAATGGTTCGGAAAGCTGCTTTGACTCTGGAGAGACTTTGTACGTTGCACGATTATCATGGTGAATGAAAGGGAGCCATACCAAATGCTCTTTGTAGTAAACGGAATATTCCCACAAAGCATAATTGCCTTTCTCATCATAGATTTCCAAGTCATTCCTATAATATATAGGTTTATAAAGAAATTAAAAAAGTGATTTTAAACAATGTCATAAAATTAAATTGAGTTGTTCGGCAAAAAATATAGCGTGTATATGTATGTATAATTAGTGCATATAACTTACATGGTAGGATTCAATTTCATTAAATTTGTAAAATCAGCGATGAATCCCCAGGCTTGCTTCGGCTCTACAGATTCTATAATGAGCTCAAATGTTTCTGTGTATCTTCTTTTCTTGAGTAGAATCCAATATATTAAAATTACGGATAGAGCTGTGTACACTGTTTTTCGACTACTATTTCGTAGTCTTAAATGCATCTCGATAATTATATGATAGAAAAAAACTTAAATAATATTTGTATCACGTTTTTTCAAGTTAACGTCTTTTCTTTGCCAGTTTCCTATTCAGTACACATTGAAACTCCAATATTTGTTGTATTTATAAGCCTATTGCATATGCACTTATACAGCTATGTGTTTTTTCGTGGAAGCAGTATTTTTGTTAAAATAGAAAATGTATTTAAGTAGCCTGTCGTTAGTATGAAAACGTTGATGAGGAAAGGGATTGTGTTGTGTATGCGAGTAAAACTCTACTGACTGAAAGGACCAAGGACAATCCCTTTTCCCTACCCATTCTCATAATATCTTATTCTGGGATTAGACTTGTAAATTGAAAAAGGTTTATCTTTCATCTCCAATACACATCCGCTCATAGTAGACTAACTTGATAAGTGTACGATTTATTTCTCGCTTACCCTCTAAGTTTCTCAGACTAAAAAATGATTCGTATAATAATATAACTGTAATAAACTAGACATGTCATACATATGTATGACATACTACATCATGCATAAGGTTTTGAAAGTGGAAAATGCATAAAATAATACTCAGCACTTAGTTTTACTTGCTTCATATACATTTTGTCCTAGACATAGAAGCTAACGATGATAACTTGAAGTTGATTTTTGTATAGGAAAATGCTATAAAATATAATGGTACATACATACATGATATGGTAACAATAATACCTTTTTTATACATTCGTACGTCGTGACGAAAAGATTGGTTATTGATACTTTATTTTGATTTTCTTGATGTTTTTTGTTGTTTACACAGCATGACTTTTTATTTGTATGTAAAAAAATATTTTATTTATATTTAATTTATATATCTTTTCTGGGAATATGCAAGTGAGCTATTATTCCTGGAAAAATATAGATACATAATAAAGCTACACTACACTTATGATTTTCCTTTTTCTCACATTTTAACCATGTAGGCGTATGGCGTAAGTATCGCCCTTCGTTCTCGGTGGACACTCAAACTCGAAGATTGAAAGTTGTGAGCTTGAAAAACGGATAAATTAATCGCGATTTGACTGCCGTTCTACAGTTTTTAACCCTGCTAAACTCTCGTATCTATAGATACGTAGAGAATGGTCGTTATGAATTATGAAGTTTTGATTATGGGCCATGAGCCATGAATAACGTTATGTAGGTTTAACATAATATTAAATTCTCTTGCAAAAGATAAGAAAATTTTTCTACATTATGCAGAATAAGGAATACGGAGGCGCTACAATTGTTTAATATGACAAAAAGGAGTAATCATAATTGAAATTCTATAACTCTCAGTATTTTTTTAGGAATAATAACTGACATATTTGAAAAAATTACGGACGATTATTATATTTCGAACGAAATACGTGTTAATTTTCCTCACATTACATAATAAATCTTATCACGGACAATGTGTACATTATGTATTAAACGTGTGTACTTGGTAAATATTTACCAACCATCTACTGATGTACAAATAAATAACTATAGTCACATAATATGTGAGCAATTACATATGGGTCAAGTTGAGATGATGACTTGCAAAGAAAACAAGTACTTTATATCCATACTTATGTAAAATGTAAAAGACTTACAATTCTGAAGAATCATTTCTTAGAAAAATGTTTGCTACAATTTCAAAAACACAACCATGGCCAATATAGTGGCCAAAAATACCAACAGCACTGTATTGAAGATCAGTAATTAAATGTCACACTTCATAAGAATGTAAACAGGAACTTTGAAATTAATTTTTTGTTACATTAATACTAACAAACTTGTCGGTCTAAACGCCTAAACACACTTAGGGTATCAACAGAGATGTAAACCGCATTTAACAATGGAAAACTAGATACATTTCATTTTCACGCTCTTACTCAAAAAGGATTTCAGGACAACCAAAACCGAAACCAAAGTAACAACAAATCAAAGCACATTACTTTTAGTTTATGCATAATATTATTATACTTCTATACAATGAAAATTAATATCAAGCTAGTTTACAACTGAAGGGCTTAGAGTTATAAAAATACCACGTAAGACCTAAATAATGGACGTCAAGTTACTATAGTACGCAGGTGAGGTTTTTATAACACTAAACCCTATTTACAACAAAAAAAAACTAATAAAAACGAATTATTTGAAAAAACGGTACATGTAGATCCATTATAAAGAGATAAGGGTTGGGAAAAATTGCGCTGAAATACTGCAGGCATAGTAAGATTATGTCTTATTTTTCGATGCAGTTTTTTAACAATAAGCCCTTCAGTTGTTGCTGCACAGTGCAGCAAAGTCTATATTTGTTAGATGCGGTAAACTCATGAGATCAATATCTGGAGTCAGGAATTTTCCAACGTCAACTTCTTCCCCACCAGTTAAAGACAATTCAGCAGATATTGGAGGAGGTAAAAGTTGTCTAATCCCAGCATCCTCTTTGAACATGTAAGTACCCATCGGAAGGTCCAAGAGATGAGACAGAAATGGCGAATCAACCTGGTTGCAAAATAATGTTAGAATATCACGTTAATTGCATAAATCAATGAATCAAACAAGAACGAATGAAATCTCCAAGTTAGTCGTAAAATGCACACGCATATTATGTACATTATTAGCAAAAATGTTCGTACCTGTACAATAGGGACAGTTGTATTTATTCGAAGCTGTTCTTCTTCTTCCTCACGAATTGGTATGATTTTATCTCGAGCAATTTTTGCTAATTTATCTGCAACATCTGTTAGCTCCAATAGGATCTAGAAATTAAAACACGTAATGGAAACATAAAGATT
>JAQIVE010002520.1:0-19586 GCA_034698285.1 Sminthurinus bimaculatus | reverse complement strand
TCTGAACATATCTCAAACATATCTCAAGTACACACACAATTTCAACATGTCTGTGTAGACTGTAGACATGGCGAGAAAAATCCATAAAAAGAACATATAGTTACATGTAATATACAGACTGTTCCTTATTCCTGGAAAATATTCTCTCCTCTTCGTTTCAGCGGGACTGGAAATACATTCACATGTATAAAACTACCATAGTCTGTTACATCTTTTCGCAATTTCGGATCTGAGGCTCATCCGCATGCTGTTCAAGTTTCGGTGCCCACGTCCAAATGTGTGCAAGTCCAAGTTCAAACACGTTGAAACAGTCACATTAAAACAGGGCACAGAGGAAGCACAGCTGTGTTCTCTGTATATTGTATGTGCATTAAAGAAGATGTTTCTAACTATAGACGTTTGTCAAATCGAGATGTACAATGTCACTTCACCGCAACTGAAACCGCGCCGAAGAACCCAAAGACCTGCAACAAGATGAAGAGCTAGGGAGCATTGTGAAATGTAGAAACATAGGAAATAGTGTAAGAGTGGGTATGTATTTTAAAAGAAAAAGAATCTGAAAAGAATTCTAGATCGCTCCTGGCATGAAAATTTACTACACTACTGATATATTCATCCATGTAAATATGTATACAATACACAGAAACAAGTCTCGACAGTGGTTTGTCTTCTCCCTGTTTAGTTTGATTTGGTAAGCATGGTAGGCGTTCTTTTACTTCTCCTTGTTCCATCATTTTAAATATTTCTGCTCCTTTGCAATTTCTACAATGTCAATGAACAACTTCTCATGTACAGCCAAAATATAATTTCACTACTCTGCTATCTTCCTTCAGCTCTGCTATGTACAACTTCTGAGAAAGAGGGTGAAAGTAAACATCTACTCCTACTTATATGTTGCATACATGCTACATGCATCTATATGTCGTAGGGGCGTATCTCTTCAGAGGATCCAGAAATTTTGTATTTTTGCGTATTTTCAGGGAGTGATCTATTGAAAGGGTTTACACAAATGATGCACGAGGGTCTGGTGAAATGGAAAAGAAAAGTTCAGATCTTTATTTTGCCCAATTTCAGTCAGCTTAAAAATCAATGTAAATTGTACATGGTACATTGGTGCATGCATATAGTCAATATTCAATGTAAGTAACTCGCCAGTAATTGGTTTAAAGGCATTACGACCAACAGTGAAAGCATCGTAAATTGTTAATTAAGACAACTGATCTTTTCTGAATTCTAAACCTCTTCAAGTTATAAAACCGATAATCCATTCCGTTTGTTGTTTGTTGTAAAGCTACTGGTAGTGTTATTTGAAGAAAGTGAGTAAACCTACTTAAGAAACTTGCGTGTATTTACTGGCAGCTACTTTAGACCGCCGTCCTTCTTAAAAAACTGTACAAATAAAAGCCTTGTAAATCTAATTATTTCAAAGAGTATTACATTGGTTAATAATGAGTCGGAGGTCATGGACTCTAGATAAGATACTTATTGTTAAAAGCAACAACTTTTAATGATGTATTATGTAGTTGTTTGGTAAAATAAAATTGAGAAAAGAATAAGTAACTCTAATGCATTGTTTGTCTATTTTTTATTCATCGCACAGATTGGTCTCAGTTCGTGGCTCAGAAAGCGAAATCGTGGACGGAGACGAACCTGGACTGGATCGAGCAGTTTAAGGGGCCTTTGCTCATTACAATGTATCACCATTTGGTCTACAACACTTCCCAAGAATTAACCAACGTTCTCGACTTCCTCGAGGCAAGTGTCCAAAATAATAAATAGAGAAAAATAAGCCAACATTTTATGTACGTACTATGCTCTTGTTGTAACAATGTACAATGTACACTGTACTTATAGCTTTTTTCTTTTCTTTCTTAAATGTAACTGGAAAATACTGTATGGGAAACAGTGTGTCGAAAAGAAGTATTCCGAGCCAGGTTTCCAAGGGATAATTTTATACTCTACACTCTACATTTCCCGAGTAAAATTTTAAAGAAATACTTTTTGTCTTCCCACTGTTTCGTATACAGTTCAATCAATATCATTCCGTCTTTTTATCTGCTCACCAAATCCCGAGCCTTGGAAATCCCTTTTATTTCCTTTCATTTTGTATTTACTGATTCCTCGCACATCCACCACAAGATCCGTCATAGCATTCACCCATCCACCCACTCATTCACGCAATTCAAAATTCTTTCAGCCTTTCGAAATTGTAAACAACCCTAGAGCATTTGTAAATGATACATCCGAGAGTTACATTTAAAATAGCGAGGTAAAACAAAGTTTATTCGACGCATACAGTATCCACAGAAGCTCTTTGAGTATATTTACATGATAAACCTGGGAAATTTTTATTTTGATCTTATTTTTCCATAAAACTACAACTACCTATGTATGTATTCATCTTTTGATTTCCAATGGAAACAGGAATACAAAATGTCTATTGTAAATTCAAATAAATACCAATGCTCGTTATTCACCTGGCAAAAAAATCGTCCTTTGAAAAAAGCAGGAAGGATTATTTGAAAAAAAGTTGAGTGTATGAGCAAATTAAATGGAAATTCCTTGTATAATATGCCTTACCTTCACTCTCGTTGATTCTCCCTTTCCCCACAGACCGCTGCTCGTTGCTCTTTCTGTTACTTACTTTTTCTGTTTTGTATTGTACATAAATGTGTTATATGTAAAATGCCGTTATATTTTCGCTGTATTGTATTGTCAGGATGTCGCAATGGGGACAAAAAAGAGAAAACAAGAGTAAAATCAAACGTCCTTTAGCCTTATCTCCGAGTGCAAAAGGTTGTTAAACAGTTGATAAAGAGAGGAGAGTTGAAAAAGGTGTGGAGAGACATGGATAGATTTCTTGTGTAGTTCCCCCCCCCCCTCTCTCTTTCTGTTTCAGATTTGTGTAACACCTTTAGGTACTACATTTATTCCTCCTTGCAGATTTCCCCAGTGAATTTCTTCTCCCTCCCTTTACTTTCTGGGCATTTTGTATTATTTTGTATTTTGTGCCGTCTCTAAAACTACAGCATTGCTTGGCCATTAGAACTTTAAATGGAAGGTCTACGGGAAGTGGGGCTGCCGTGCACATTAAGTTAGAGTTTTGCTCCGTTCAGTTTGGTTTAATGTGGAACAGGAGCAAAACTTGCAGCCAGCAGATTGCATTCCATTTCATTTCAGTACCAGCATTTTTTGGCAAACACTCTCTAGAGATATTTTACTATTGCCTCTTTTTCTCTTTCTTTTCTTATTTTTATCCTATTGTACAATGTACATTTGATTCCAGCAGACTTTCATCGTTGGCCCAAGATTTTCTGTTCTGTTTTGCTCAAGGTTGAACTTCTACTTTTGTCGAAAGAAAAGATTAATTATTCTATGGGAAAAAATTGAATGGGGAGGAACTCGGTATGACATTGAAATAAAGTAATTATAATAATTACTCTCAATACTTATATCAAGTTGCTTGTAGATAGAGCAGGCGGAAAATATCGGAGAAAAGCAAGAAAATTAATGAAAAAAGCAAAAAATATGGACATGTAGTGAAGGTTTAACCAACTGATATTTTTTGTAGTGAGAAGATTTGTATTTTAAATAGATTAAAACATTTTTTTAAACTGTCGGCACTTTACAAAATTTTTGTAATCAGTATTTTATGCGTTTTTTTATGGACGCCGTTAATTTTTCAAAAAAACTGTACGTCTTGTTCGTGAAATCTAAGTAAGAAACTTACTTAATGTTAAGAATTGCTGCACTGTTTGTTGTTCCGAGTGAAAGGAGAAAAATTCAATAAGTAGGACGAGCCAGAGGGGTTCACCGAGAAACTCATTCTTTTCCCAGTTAGAAACCTCCATAATAATTTATTGTATTTCCTTCTTTTTCTCTACACAATGTTTTTGACGAGATAAGTGAAAGGAAGAAAATTAGTGAGTGTGTGTCTGCCTGTGCGTGTGTGTATTACAAACGAAACGAAGAGTGGAGAAAGAAGCTCGACATGAATCCATTTTTTGTTTCTTTCAATCCTTCATTCCTTCTTTTCATTGTTCCTTCATGAGCTGAAAATCGCTGTAGGGAAAATCAAAATCCGACGTGGTACCATTTACTTACTTTGCTCCTTTTCCTTTGTCTTGGCTTTGTTCACATACTTTTTGTTCAGTACATTTCTTGACAGGTAATCCATGCAATGCTCCCCTTTCTCCGTGTACAAATACATACATTTTCTCTACTATCTTATTTCATACTGTATAGTCATCTCATTTTTATCCTTTATTTCTCAGAATTCAGCTTTTTCAAATAATGCTGATGCATGTTGTATACAAATACGTCGTTATGACGTTTCAAGAAAATTCGTGGCTACAGGAAATCCAAAATTTCAATTTAAAAATATAATATTGTACACGTACGTGGAAATGTGTCTTATTTGTCCCAAAAAACCTACTTGCTCTTAACTTGCCTACATATGTACATTGTACATCCAATGTTCAATTTTCAATCCTAATGATATTGCTAAGCTGTTGACCCAGACCACATAAATTGTTCAATACTGTGTACTCATGTATAAAGAACAAAGAAAAGAACCAGCATCAGAATATCAATGTTGGTCTCTGAGTGTAATACATTATGTGGTATTATATTGCAGCATATTTTGTTTTTATTACAAAAGTTGAAGGAGAAACCTAAACTTGGAACTTGGTGACATGGTCGGTCTGTAATCTGTCCAATTTTCTTTGTGTCCTTCCCCTTGTCCGTCCAAGTTGCAAGTACACACAGTAGTTTCAAGTATTCGGAAATCCCTTTGATAGCCCCATATGACTTTCAGATCAGTGACTCTATGGAATATTTTATTTCATGTAGATGAATATGTATACACAGAAGGAGTAAGGACAGAAAAGTCATGCAGACAGACAAGCAGAACAAAGTCAAAGACAAATAGTGTAGAAGCAGAAACAAATGTTGCATATTCCATGGGAAGGGCAGTCTTTTGTCCCATTTTAGTTTGACCCTAATGTGCGCATAAAATGTCTCCTTCTACATTTCATGGGAGTTTTGGGGAATATGTACAGTGTACAGGATAGAAAATAGAATTGAAGGAGAACAAATGGAAAATGAAAAAGCCACGCCAGTCCTGACTCAGACTCCGACTCACACACATTTTCACAAGAACAAAACAAAGACAAGGGCAGAAAAGCAGCAAAAAGTACGGAGACGGAGGAGGAGGAGGATTCTTGCAAAAAGTAAACAGTAGGCAGAAGATGGAGAGAGGGGAATTGTAAATTTTCCACGCTTTTCGCATATCCACAAAAACCATCTAAACCAGCTGTATCTATTTCTCTATTTTTCTTCATCCCATTGTTTCCCTGAAAATAGGCTAGACTGGAGAGTTGCAAGTTAATAAGAGCAAGACTTTAGCAGCGCACAAGTAAAAAGGAGGAGAAAGCAGGGATGGTGAACAAAACTCCTGGATAAAAACTTGTACACACTAAAGTCTCATTCTTTTATTCTTCACTGGTCTTCTGCCTGCCTCTTTTCTTCCTCATTTCTCTACAAACGCGAAACAGAATATGAAGTCTGTGCCATGAGAACAGGGAGTACATGACCATAAAATACCAAGGTTTTGCACTTATAACGGTATATAGTTATGTTTTTGCCTGAATTTAAATTTTCTTTCTTTATTATCGCAAAATTCAGTCATGGTAGCCCATTCTCAATTAAATGATTGCACTAGTAGCCGCCATGAAAAACTGTCAACTATGTATATTAACTGTCGATAAAGTTGATATAAATTCAATGGAGCTCAGCTCACTTTCTCTCAGTTGTCAAACCTCCCTGTTGTCCCAAGGAAAAAATAGGTGGATGCTTCACTATATAGTGAGTTTGAGTTGGAAAAACTATAGAAGTAGAACTGCAAATAGAGCTAGCATGAACTGAAACTTGTACATTTGGACCAGCTGTATACAATACAAGTGGGACGGTGAAGGCGACAGAGAATTTTTCCTCCTTTAGATTCTTATTCCGCTTTTCTTCATCTTTTTGGTATCGTCTTGTCTTTTCTTGCCATGTACTAGATAAAAAACGGGGAAAGAGCAAAAATGGAAAGGATACAGCTAGACACCGTCTTTTGTCTTTTTCTTTAGCCTATGCTTTTACATTTACCCTCCCAACGTCCATATACAAGTAGATTTGCTGCTAAAAGCTCCAATCTTCAATAATCTCATACTCCTCAATCTCCGACTGAATGAAAGAGAAGGAGTGCAGACTTTTCTCTCTTTTTTCGGCCTCTTTCTTCTCGTTTGTCTTTGACACTTGACTATTTACTTTTTGCTACATGATCATCATGCCACACACCAAAGTTTGGATTTAGTATCTTTAGTAGTAGTTCTCAGTTTTTGAATTGTAGTTACTCTCTCCTTGTACTGCGCACAATACACAAATACAATGGAGCATGCATGAAATATGAAACATGTACAAATCATATCTAGTCAGTTGTTAGCTGAAAGTTGAAGTTGAGGATGGATTTGGAGTTGGAGTAAAAGTTAGGGCTGGAGTTAAAGGGGATGTCGCAATAAATATTTCATGGTGAGTTTGTTCTGTTTAATAAATGAGGCACCAAGAAATTTGTCGCGTGTGTATGAATTAATGTTGGCAGAGTCTGCGTTATCTGCTATCTGCGCGTATATAACCAAGTCACACATATTAGAGATGCCTGACACCTGACATCTGACACTTTGTTCAACAAGAACCAAACCAAATCAATCATTTTTCTTTGAGACATTGGGATTCTTCAAGGGTGTAAAAATAAAAGCAAGGGTTCATACATATCTGTATGGTGAATATGAACAAAGACGTGGAAATATGTTGTGCTTATTTATTCCATGCCAAACCTCCATACTGAATGAATTTTCACAAATCCACCCAGCGAATCTACAACCACCATGCTGATGATGATGATCGTCATCATCATCTATCTCAAGTCAGCATATTTACATTTTACGTACAGCTCCGTTTAATTTCTATTTGCTTCTACTATAACAGCAGCAGCTTATTAGCAGCAAAATTAGGTAGATATGCTAAAGATGTACAGTACGTATTATGTATCTATATGTACCTACATAGATAATATACGTAATTTATAATGAAAGTGAAAAGTTAAGCTAAATTTGTACAAATATCATACTACTTCCAGCTTTGTCCTAATAACTGTACTAACTACTTTTGACATTTCTTGATGTTTGTTTTACCACGTCATATACTAAGAAGTTAGAACTAAATTAACTATCTAACTTGGATAACAACTTGTGAAGTGTGCACATAATTTCGAAACATCCCTGTGTGTATACTTATGCATTTTGTTTGTATTGTATTTATGTGTGTATGTATGTAAGTGTAGACAAACTAGAGAGGATAAAAGATGAAGGTGCAAAAGAGCATCGAAATTAACTCAAAATGTTGAGCTCTGAGAATTGTACAAAAAGTTTTGGCTTTGACTATGTTTGCATCAATTTATAAGTTTTAGGGTCACGTTTACTTTAAATGGAAATGCTTCTTCGAATTTTGATGCCAAGTACAAACACGGTGATTTTAACAAAGTCAAAAGAGTGAAATTAACTTGCTTTATAAATAAACAGTACAAACACACTGGTGGGATTTAAATATGCTTATAGTTTTGCTGATAGAATAAGCGAATTAGATTAGGCAGAATGAGTTGGATAAAGGAGATAAGGTAAAAAGAAATGTAAAAAGGTCAAAGTCAGAAGGTACAAAAAGGGAAAGCCAAAGAGCTAGTTGGAGCTCATTGATCCCACTTTGAAGATTTGGCAGGCGGGCAGCAGACGTAATCTTGAGAAGAAAAGAAAGGAGGGAAAAGGAACACATGAGAAAGAAAGTTGAGGTGAATGGAGAGAGTGAGGAATGGAATGAAAAATGACATGAAAGGCAATGCTATGGTGCAAGATGCAAGAGCGAGAGACGGAAGAAAAGATTAAAAAAGGAAAAGTAACTACCTATATGTAGGTATGTACTTATAGATGAGGGAAAAAATCTGACGAGGCTGATTCTGACATCCATATCAGGATTGTTTTTTTCTCCCTTATTCTTCCGTAATACAATGAATGCATGTAAGTATGTGAGCATACGTATCTATCTACTATAATAATATAGCCGTTATCTACTCGTTAGACACGATACAAGTATGTAACTAGTCTACGTGTATTTCCTTTCATGTGTCTCAAATAATAATGTTGTTATGCGTTGTCTTATGTTGACTACAGGAGCCCGTCTCGGATATCGTGATGCACTGTGTACTCTCAAACAAAGAGGGGATCTACCGACGTCGGAAAAAATACTCACAGTTCAATCCCTTCACGCCGAAAATGGAGCGGTTCTTGGCCGCTCAGGAGAAGATCATCCAGACAGCGATTCAAAAACGGATCGCACTCAACACTGCCCCGACTGAATTTATGACAACCAGCAGATGAAAGTTGAAAGGGATCCTTGTCTTTCTCCTTTTCCTCTGTATATACATGTATGTTCTTCGGCCGCTCCTTTGTTGTGATTTACCCGGCTTCACAAATACTGATATGTAAATATGTACCCAAGAGGCGTATTATACATAAACACCACAGTACTTTAATGCATTCTTTAATCATGCAACAGCCAACAAGAGCATCCTGAAATCAAGACTTTTTTCAAGCGAAAATCTTTTTTATATGAATGTTATATTACAAAGTCTAAGAGAAGGTAACGCATAACTTTATTCATACTTATAGACTGTATTCATACTTAACAATTTTGCTAAATACTTTAAGAAAATTAAATAGCTTCAGGCAGCATGCTGAAAATTAATATGCTGGGTGCTTACGATTAGAAATAATGTAAGTTAATGGCGTTGTAATTGCATAACGTAACCTGATGAATTAAACTATAATTTGATTTTGGTCAGTAATAAGCAATACTGTATGAAAGAAATAAGGGTGACATAAATAATAATGTTGCACAATAATAAGTTTGTATATTATGAAGGGCATTTCAAAACTTTCGTTGAGACTTCGAATTTTTCGATTTTGTAATTTTGCTGCATAAAACCATCGTTCAAACTCGAAAAATTCCAAGTCTCAACGAAAGCTTTAAAAATTTCCCCTTCATATATATTTGAATTATATTTGCTACATACTATAGAAAATAACAAGTGAATAATCCAAGTATTATTTTGACAGTATTATATCAGCAGCATTTGTTCATATTTTAAATTTTAAGGTGTTCTAAATAACGATTTCAGAAAAATCAAAAGTGTTATTGTTCCTATAAAACTAAATATATGTAAACTGCCGATTTATGTTGTTACTCCAAAACTATTGTTTTAGAAAAAGTTTTTCAAAAATGAAATGCAATGTAAACTATTTTCCTCAATATTATGCGTTTTAAGTTTAGAGCTATTTATGTAGATGGATTTATGATAATATAGTTTACGATGATTGGTAAAGATATTTTTTACAATAATATACAACTCAATAGTCACTCTAGATAATCATTGTAATATACAGAAATTACTTGTTTGAAAAACTAGAATTGTGTGTGTGGGATGTACATATGTAAGTAAGTGCAAAAGGAACATGGAGTAGAGTTTATATGGAACAATTGATCACACTTTGTACTCAAATTGCACAGCATGCATATTTGTATAAATACACGAACTGTTAAATTATATTATTATTATAGTAAATAGCCGACTTCCAAGAAGCCGACCAAAGAAGACAAACTGAGTCAGCCGAATGAGAATTAGACGAAGCATAAAATTAATCACCCTGCTTTCCCTACCATCCATATCCATCCACTGTTTTATGCACATAATTTGTATGTATGTATGTATTGAGTACACAGTATACACGCAGAGCGAAATTCAGTCAGATATGAGAATATTTTGTGTGTATACTGTACATTGCCTATATAGATACATGTACATACATAAATGGGAATATAGAGCACAGAGTATGCACAGTCAACAGTCTTCTCTATGTACAATGTACATTGTGCATGTTCAGTGTTTTTCCTCCTCCTCCTTCAACTCCTCCTCCATTCTTCGAGTATAAATATTGCAAGAAATTTTATGTGTGTATGTACAAATGTACACTGGTCGTCATATCTACACAGTCTTTACACAAAGTATCAAAATATCTTACAACAACAACAACCCATAATATGGGCACATGAACATTATATTATGTACACACGAATATGCAAATACTTCCGTTGTTCCACAAGAAACCCTGAAAAACATTGTCAAAGACAGTTTCAGTTTGTGCTTCTTCTTCGTCTTTTCCTTCATATCGCATCATCCCGATGCGATGCTTCCTTCTTCCCAACTTTTGTAAGAGTCTGTCGTTAAAAACATGCAAAATAACTGTACACATGGACATGAACTGTATCAGGATCAGTATTACAGGGAATAGCATAGTTGCCACTGCTAGTAAAAGGAACTGCTGTAAATGTATACATTACATATTATAACTGTCGTAACTGCCCGGATGCACGATGTCACACACAAGGGAAACTTGTGTGTACCGTGAAGCGAAAGCCACATGCATAATTTACCAAGTTAAGTCAAGTCGTGCAAAACATTGAATGTTGACTCCTCTTCCTATACTTTCTCTACATTTTTTCCATACATTTTCTCGATTTTTTCGCTGCTACTTTTTCCCTCTCTCCTCTACACCCTATCAACATCAGCAACATGAACTGAGGACAGAGTCAACATTAGGGAAGTGCCGACAGACGAAAGATATAAAAGGATGAGGAGAAAGGGAGAAGGACAAAGTTACATGCATAGTAAGATACACAAAACGCATCGGAGAAATTCCAAAAATTGTCAACATTTCAAACTTCTTCCGACACGACTTTTTTGTACACGTACATATACACAATAAAATACAATGTACGTATGCACAATATACAGTCAACAATGTCCTATTACGTACAATTTTCACGAGGCTACTTGCTTGTACATACTTTCAAGAGAATGATTCTAAAAAGTTCTCGGAAGCAAACCGTTGAATTTTCTACTTTCCAACTGTATGTATATCAATTTCTAAACCCATGGAAAAAGCCAGGTCGGTGTTTTATGAATTCCTCTAAAAACAAACCTTCAACAGAAGCCATTTCAGAAGTATTCATTTGAGACGGGTTCAATTATGCAAATTAAATACATTGCATTATACACACCTAAAAATGCATACATGTGTATATTTTTGAGCTCTTTGAATTCAAAACCATGAGTGTATTTAAAATGATACGCTCGTCTCACATTTTTATACTATTCCTCTGCTTACACGGCAAATAATATGTACAATATAGTATTCCATTTTGTTGTGTAAACTGTGCAGTGCAGTGTACAAATTTAGCAATTGTGTGGGGTAGCAACAACAGCCAATCAGTGAGGTATACATAAAAACTGCGCGTACCAAATAAAGCGAGAATCAAATTTTGTTTGCTCTGGGCTTTTGTTTTATTCATTTGTGTTTTGTGATATACCCGCCACAACAACAACTGCTGCCTAAAATTTCAACGCATATACGTAATAAGTATGTATGTGCGTATAGAATCTAAATGTTATGTATTCGGGGAACTTTAGAGAAATGTTGTACAATTGCAGACTCGACTAGCAAGCATAGGATAATGATATCCGTAATTTCTATGAATTTTAAATTTTCCAGAACCTAAAACAAACTTTTAGCGTCCAAGAGCCAGAGAGAGAAAGCGAAAGATTTTACCGATATGTAGCTTTGCTGATTTTTATTTGTGCTTTCTCCCTGAACATAAGTTTCCATAAAAGTGTAACGAATCTATGTATTACGATTTTTAGATCTGAGTCCAAAAAAGGAATACACGAATATATTAGGGATCAAATATATAGAGTAGAGTTATCTATTTTGACAGACTTGTAATGATCAAGAGGATGAAACTTTAAAAAATGCTAGAGGGCTGAAGATTTGGTGGCAGTGCCGTAATTTTTGTTGAATTTTGGTATTCAATTAGCTTATTCATTATGTCTATTATTATCAAAAAATGAGGTTATTTAGATATGCTTATGTTAGGAATCCTTTTCAGACAATTACAAAACAGCTCAATGAACCATAAACAACAAAAGATAGGAAAGTTTCTTTTACTTGCAAACTACACAAACTTTTTTTCATTGCTTTCTCTTTTCACCAATAATTGAAAGCTCAGCTTTCTAGGTTGGTTGCACTTGATATTTTCAAAGCTGTTTGTATTTATCTGCATAATATGAAGGAGGCATTGAGCTGCATATGCATGTATGTACTCCGTGTACAGTGTACAGTTTACAGCTCCTGGAAAATATAAAAAGGTATACGCACATGTTTTCTCGAGTTAAAGTAAAACTTTTTTCCCTTTAATACACGGATATGATTTTAGAAAACACAAGAACGGAGAAAAGTAGGGTACAAAACATGATAGAGAGAAACCGTTTATTATGTTCCTAGAAACGTTCAACAGTTTACTTCCTTCTTCTTTCTTCCTATCATGTAATTTATAAATCATACAATCATTGCAGCAATACATCGGTTGAAATGTATGCAATATGAAGCGTAGAAATATACGTACAATACACATGTACAATATTTATCAAAGGTTTTGCAGACAATGTAAAGTAATTCAATGTACGCCCACTAATTACAGGTACAGTTACTTTTTAGACAAAAAACAACCCTTGATGAAACGATCCGGGAATCGTTCACCACGACTTTAAACAAACAAGAGCAATGAATATTCGTACATGCAAGCATAATAAATATTCATGCATTCGGCTGACAATGAGCGAACCGAATGTGAGAGATGAGATGCATAAGTTTATCCACGGAATAACGATTGCAATAATATTTGCATTGATATAAATAACAAAGCTACGTAGACCTTTTCCACCCGTTTCGACTTGAGATATTGATCATGAGGATGATGACGGTTATATGTCAATCCAGTTCAAAGGAATTGAATTGTCAAGCTTAATTGACTCATGTCATGCTGTTCTAACTCGGTTTTAATAATGATGATTACTCCCATTATGTCATCGCTAATAACCTTCATTTATTAGGAACGAGTCATTAAGATTTTCTGTTTGCTATACTACAGTCTCAATCCAGCAGACATAAAGGAAAATCGCGACGAAGAGTAAACAAAGAAACTCTGCATATTTATGCAATACATGTACAATTATATTAGCACAACTACGGGAACAGATACAAATAAATACATGCATACACATGCATAAGTATAGTTGTACCTGTTCAACATTCAATGTTTACGATGACGATGGTGCCAATTTGGAAACGCAAAAAGTACATTATTAACGATTACTTCCATTTTACATTCAAAGGTATATCTACCTACACACAAATACTAGCATAATGTGAGCGCAAATGCATACAAGTGTGTATACGAGTACAATGAAATTCTTCTTCAATGCTCAGCTCTGCTATTCATTTCATTTCTCTGAACCTTCAACTCCACGTCAGAATCAGAGTTACTACATGTCCATTGTCCATGAAGCCATGAGCAAGTTGCTACCAGTTTATTGAGTAGCAAATATATATGTATATCAAACCCACTAAAAATAATTGTGTTTCTTCTCGTTTCGGGCTGAGTTCTAAAATTTCCGAATAAACAAACTTGGGTACAAATATCAATCGATAGCGATAAAATGTGTGCAAATATTCACTTGTATACAAACATGTGAGTATAATGTTCAAACGTCATGAAACCTAAGACCTCGTAATACACAACACATCATACATTTCGCTTTCATTTCATACACACATGTGTACGGAGTGAAAGCGAGACAAACTTAGACATACACATACATGCATAGGTACACAAATTTATATGTGAAAGTATGTTGAGTTGATACACATTATATACTATGCTTACTCATATATTATGGCTAGGATTTTCCCCAGTTTGTATTGTAAGCACATTGTATGAAATTATTATATCGAAGACGACCATCCTTTTGTCAAACTGTTTGCACCACTGTTCTCTGCTCACATTACGACTGTACAACATAAGGGTATATAAGTTCATAGTTCATACATGAACAAATATTTTTTGTACGTGAGGGAGAAAGTTTATGGGAAGGAAAACAATCAGAAACCAAAACCACAGGAGTTCTATAACATGACTACTAGACACAAGTAGAATCAGTAGAAAATAAACGCGACGAGAAGGCTAGACACGTTCAAAGTTTATAAATATCCATACGTGGAGACGATACGGAAGGGGTGACGGTGACAAAAAATTATATGGATAGACAAGGAAGAAACCAAACTGAAAATCAGCACATCGATATGTATACACATGCAACAAACAACAATAGATTCAAAAGGAAAACTTGTACAATGTGTTTAACAATATTGGTTACATAATAAATCGAGAATACTATAGGCCATATACACATATTTACATATATATGTATTTACTGTATGTATACCTAACACGAATACGAGCATGCATGGACTATAACACAATATCTTGGCAATTTAATTGAAAGCCTCTGTCATACTTGCACATCACAACAACAACTACAACACAACTAAAATTCGATTTAAAAGGATACTAAAAATAAAAGTATCGATCTTAAGTTATATTATAAAATTTATTGATAGTACAATGATGATAACTGAAAATGTAAAACCAACATCACAACTGTTTTCTACTTATCTATCTTACTAATACCTAATACATCAATGTAAAACATATTTTTTAGTTTTAGAAGTTGTTTCGTCAATCAAGTAGAAAAACTTCATCTAAATGCAGACAAATTGTAATGTTGTGTTCATACATAAATGTCAATGTGGCCAAAAAAAAAACAAAATGATACTCTCCATATTGTACAAAATAAAATCTAACCAGGAATATAAAAAATGTTCAGCGGCAGCTACGTATCCATGTACTTGCAAAAGTTAGAGCAGTCAGGAGTTCAAACAATCAGCGGAAACAAAATCTAGAAAACAGATTTTATTTTATGTACCACATGGCACTCGGATCACTTGCTATTTATGGTGTAAAATGTACTTCAACGTTAGAAATTTACTGTGCAACGATATTTAACCTTTTCACTACCACATTAAATGTGGGTACACCCCCAACTTTTACACATGTATTATATATATGACACTTTATACGCCAATCGACCCTTAGTAGTCTGAATCTTGTGCTGTTGCTATGGGAAATTTAACGTGTACGTGTAATTTTAAATGATTTGTTGCTATGATGGGATGTTTGTGTTGACAGTAGCGAAAAGGTTGAAGTATCTTATAGTGTATAAGATACGCTTACTCAAAATTTGGCTGGAATGAATGGAACTTATGTACATTCCAAAGGCAAAAATATTAATGTAAGCTGTAAAGACAAAAAAGAATCAAAAAAACAAAAGTGATGTAACAAACTGATAACTTACTTTTATGACATATGGAGTTAGATTTTATAGTAAACTTCATTATAAACTAATACATGAAATGAGATGAAAGAAATGAGATAAATACTAGGGTAAAACCATAGCCTGGAATACGGGATGCGTATTACCGTATCCACTGTGTGCTTGTACATTTTTTCTACTGCAAGGAATGAAAAAAAACTTACAAGAATACCCGGTTGCGTATCACCGTATTCAAGGCAATGATTTTCCCCTACTGTTGTTATACTATGGTAATTAATATTAAATTATTAAATATTATGAATATACTGTACCTATAAATTCGCTTCATACTTTTTTGCAAACTTTGACAGCAGAATGTGAAGCTGAATAATATAGTGTAAAGTAAAATGTAAGAAAAACGCTACTGATTATTACAAAATGATAACAGGAGTAAAGTACCTAACGAGAGTATAAAATATGTATTGTTTTCAACACTTGTGTGATTCTAAAACAGTATCACAAACTTATGAAAAATAATTTTACAAGACCCCTAAAACCAAAAATACATGTTTTCAATTTACACATTGGATGAGATTAAAAGAGAAATAAAAAGCAAAGAACAATTACTTATGAAGGTCTTTAAATTCTATCATGTAGCATAATAAACGCGTCCCAGTTTGACTGAATCCACTCGATGTATAATCTGGTTTCTTCATTTGTCATAGCGGAAACGAAGCTAGGAAGGGATTAAAAATTTTTTTAAAGTTTGAACAGTAAATTATTAAAATTTTTATTGCAATTTAATTTATCATAAAACTATCATAAACTAATTGTAAGTAATATGAAAACATGATAAACATTTACTCATAATACAGTAAATTCGTAACATTTTTGTTATTTACAAACGTACTCCATTAGAAAAACATTCTTAATAATTAGGTAACATGTAAAACTGCTTTTAACAAGTACCATATTATGCAGGCGTACACATTAAATTATTTAACTTTTAAATAAACAGAACATAGAGTAAGATAGAAAATTTTGAAACATCGTAAAAGGTATTGGGACAAAAATGATAATTACTACGACGACGACGACGATGCGGCTGCTGATGGGGGTTCTGACATAGTAGAAGAACCTGGCTTTGATTCATATTCATCTCCAAACATATCTAATCCATCATCATCTGCTGGGACAGGTTTTGGTGGTGGCTTTGTTACCGGCTGTAAGTTTTTGGTTATCTAAAGACAAAAATAAAACACGGAAATATTTTTCATTGGTAATCTTTAATTATTTTTGGTTTATAGTTTTAGAATGTAACTAATTACTGCACTAAATGTCAAATGTTTCAAAGTACTAATATTGTGAATAAACTAATAATTCAAGCGCATTATTTTTACATCATAAATCATCATCAGCAAAAGACTTTTAAAAAAACACACAGTGTTAAACACTGTTAAAGGCGCTGGGAGATAATAAATATCATACCGAAGCATAACACATTAAGTTACCATGAAAATGTTATTTTCTGCAAGGTACTTAAATTTACTAAGCTTTCAATTTTTAGCCTGAACCATTATGGTTCCACCACCACCAACCATTGAACTATGTAAAAATGTGTACTATGTATAATTTATGTCTAGATATAATGAATATTACGTAGACTTTTTGTTTGAGGTGGTATAAAAATCTACACAAAAATATACCACTGTACGACCTTGCACTGCTCGTCTGGTAGACAAGTCGTTACATACCTTAAATGCCAAACTTTCATAGGTATCACTATAGACATCCATATTTCCGGTAAGTGTCATTATTTTATCGGCAAGCTCAGTCAGCTTTTCCATCTTTTCTTTATCTAATTTGTCTTCCTCTGTCAGAGTTGGAGCAACTGGCGCTTTTCCACTTTTTTGCAACTTTTTAAGTTTTAATCTCTCAGATGCTGAAAGCTGCTTCCCTCCACCTACGAAATAATAAAAAATATATTAATAAGCACAATATAAAAGTCCAATATTACACAGTTCAACAATTAACAGCTCCCTACTGTATATACACTTACATGTCAAGCGATTCATATTTTAAAGCTTCAAGGAAGTAACTATGGTGCCTGAACGCTTTTTAGAATTCTTCTCTAATAAAGAAAACATCTAACATAAGTCGATTACCGACATTTTTCCAAATTTATCCATGACAACATACACATTCATTTCTAACAATAAGTACGTTACTACGAATTACGGATAGATTTGGGAACATTTTTTTTTATACAAAGAAAACAGATGGATGCGTCTTTATTATAAAAAAAATCTAAAATAAAAGTTCAGGCACACTGGAATAAACTATACTTTTTACAATAAATGTAGCATTTAAAACTCGTATTTGATATTATAACTAATAAAATGTGACTTGATTAATACCAAGACGTTTGATGGCTTTCAATATGGATTCCCCAGGTTTTAAATACACTAAAACTTGTTTGTACAGTTCAGTGGGATCGCCAGTAAAAGTCTCCTCGTCACTGGAAGATTCATCATCATCGTTTGTGTTTGTGGTAGGCTTATTTTGTTGTCCCTCATCAGCCTTTTTCACCTTCGTGTGATATAAAAGAATATTATACATTATAAAACAATAAACTACTAATTTTTTAGGATAATAGATGCGTCAAAAGATTATTCATGCACGATCCAAAATAAATTAAATGGAATATTATTACATTACATTTTAATTTCTATAATATCATTATGTACAACACTATTAAACATAAACTAAATTACCTGCATCCAATCAACAGAATCTAGCCAACTGTCTTTAATCTCTCCGTCGTTTTTATTCCAAATGTACATACCATTTTTATCAAAATAACCTTCTTCTAATTCATCTTTCATATTAAACGGTGTGATTTTGGTCTCTCCATCAAATTCTTCTGTACCGTCCTCTTGACCTATAGAATCAACACAATAACGCTATTTTATCATAATATTATTTAAGTTCTTATTTAAGCTCTATATGGCAGGACAAAATAACAACAAGTAAGCGTGTGAAGTTAACACTGCAAACGACTATACTTTTAATGATTGTTATTATAAAATATGAAAACAATACCCACCCTCGATGTCATCTTCTTGCATTACATCATATTTCTTTCTATTATAGTCATCATCGTTTTCCTCTTCATCATCTGAGTCGAGTGTGTGTTTTTTTGTTGAACTGGACATGGATTTTCCTAGTTCACTTTCAATACCCCCACTGTAATCGTCGGCATCGTTTTCAAGCTTCCGTTTCCTCGAAGTGGACGTCACTATGACAGTTTGTTTGATAGTCTATAGAAAATAGAAAAAAATAAAATAAAATCAGTAAAAAATCATTTAAATTGTAAAGATTTGAGAATGTGTAACAAAAGTACCAAAGAATGAAATTAACAAAGTACTTGAAGTTAAAAAAGTGACGTGCTGCGCAATAAAAACAAGTTGGTTCTTCGTTCATTCAAGGTATCATAGTCATAGTGATTTATGATTATGATGAATCTCGTTTTACTTAATTACTAGAACTACATGGCAAAAAAATTAAATTAAAATTATGACTTACCTCACTTGTAAATTCCATTTTTAAAATACTTTAACACTCAAAAGTAAAGATGTTTGTAGTAAAATAGTAAAAACAAACTACGAAACACGGGGGATCTGGCAGACTGGGGGCTATTTTCTGCTAATGCGGGTTTGGCGGAGTAAATTTCTTTCAGTTGGGAAAAAATGAAAAAAATTTCCAAATTCGCTTACGGTAATATTTTTCCAAGAAAGCTTGCCTGACGTGGTGTATACTAGTTTTGGTCAAATTACGAAATTTTGAGTTTTGACTGAGATACGAACCCAAATCTGAAAAAAAATTAACTTTGTTTTAAAATTCCGAAAAAATTCTGGAATGTGCAGATCAATATGCTGATCATTTTTGCAAAAAGAACATGACATCTATCTCTTACCGTTTTTGAGAAAAAAAATATTTTCATTATTCAATAAAAAACGCGGAGTACCTATTTTCAAGACGTGCAAACTTAAAAATAAATTTCCAAATTCGCTTACTATAGTATTTTTACAAGAAAGCTTGTCAAATTTGGTACATACTACGATTTGTAAAATTTCAAAATTTCGAATTTCAAGGTGATTTACGAACC
>JAQIVE010002519.1:0-19591 GCA_034698285.1 Sminthurinus bimaculatus | reverse complement strand
CATCCTCTGAGAGCTGAGGCTTAACTCTCTGTACATAGAGAGTTACAGAGGCCACGAGCTAGCAGCTGAATGAAGCTTCATCAGAACTAAATAGTAAATTCATGTATAGAGCTAGAAATAAAACCTGGAACCTGGAGAATCAGATTCAACAGGAAATTTAATGGTGAGAATATGCAGTTTGAGTTTGAGATTGACTAGCGTGCAGATGTCTCACGCTTCAAACTGAACCCAAATTCAAATCCGAAATCACACGAGTTGATTCTATTAACGGTGACAAAAGACGGGAGGGGAATCGAGGGATTAGCAGACAGCCGAACAGTAGAGAATAGAGCAGAATGGAATGGATGGATAGATAGACAGGCAGACAGATAGATATTACACGGTCACCAGTATGCTACGGTATAATATATATGTATCCGTGTACAATGCACAATATACAATACAATGTAAAATACGCTGGAAAGTTCCCTCTTGTTATTGTTGATTGTTGCCCATGATAATCAAATCATGAAAGGTGGATTTAATCATCTTCCCCATTCAACTGTTCAACAGTAAGTACATCGTACAAGCATCCACGTACCACGTACGTATGCATGTACACATGCACAACTCTTATTCTCCAACTAATCTCAGCTCATGGCACGTTCGCCCGGTTCAAACAAACTTCGGATCATGAATTCAGCTCCGAATCCTGCAAAGCCCGTGGTTTGTGCCTAATGCGCTTTTTCATACAATTAAACAGACAAGCTTTGATTATAAAACCGGTGCATTGTCATTGAGGAGCAACCGTCACTGTATTATTGTACCAAAGCTTTTAATTACTTTTTATCTAGTTCAAAAATAAGTCCTTTTTCCTAACTCACCTTACAGATAAATCACTATTTCGAAATTTACCAATGTACACACAAGCTCGTTTTGAAGGTTTGAAAATTCAAGTTGCCCAAGTCAATTAATTTTAATTTAAAGTAAGAGTAAAATGAAATTTCATGGTGCCGAAACTATCTTAATAATAATGTCAACCCGTTTTTGATTTTTTTTTCACCCTGTCAACTTTTACAAATAATACATATAAAATACAATGCAATGAAGTAAATACAACGGAAAAATTACCTTTGTAATGCCATCACGGGTGTTTTGTTTTTTTTCTTTGCGTCCCCTTTAAATACCATCAGACAAATGGAGCACAAACAGAGACAATGACAAAGACAGACACATGTTGTAACCCGCTAATCTGGCCAATTTCCGATGCATCTGACAACTGCTGAACGAACTGTATGTGTGCCTATTATGCACAACAGAATATAGAAACCTGATATGTCTTGTTCTATTTATTATCCAGTCTGTATAGACGACGACCTGAATCGACACGGAGGAATTGAAACCGAGAAGCAACTCCCAACGTGTAAATTATGCACTTGGATGTGTCCTCACGCTGCATTGCATTGCTTTGCATTGGACGTGTGTACAAGAGTTTATTTGTAATTGTGAACTCTATAGCTGGGTTTGTCTACCAGGGCTAAACTGTAATTGACACAGCCATTCATACAGCATTATTTCATACATATGGTGTGCTGTATGTATGAAAGCAAGTACATTTGCCCTTTTGTCAATAGAAATAACCACGTAAATTCAAAACAAGAACCAGTATAGCAAAAGTGGGAGAGACGACCCTAATTCCTTTGCATCTGGAACCATCAGTTGAGCATACTGCGATAGTGACACAACAGAGTTGTAGAGCTAAATGGAGATAGATAGAAGAATACTCAAGGGATCTAAATACCATGGATCTAGATCGGAAATTTGCTACTTGGCAACTTTCAACACAAGTGCTATCGCAAGTACCTCTGTTCATGAATGTATATGTCGATGCATGTTTTCTGTCCACAAGCCTTTCTCACATGTGACCTCACATTACGTTTCCGTTGAGTATCAGTCAGCTATGTACATTGTACATATACCTAGCTGCAAGTTGTGAAATACCGTACCATACAGTGCATACAGCATACCACGCCATAACTACTTGGTTTGCTTTGAACCCTCGTAAAACGAAACCGAGAAACACAGAAACTATTTTGTCACATGGCTAAATATCCTTTCGTCTTCGTTATTTCGCAGTCTGGCGGAGATGCAAGTGATGATATGAACAAAGTTACAACTTGCACTACAATGAGAAAAACGCAAATTATTTTCACGTAGTGAAAACTTTCCATGTTCTCACTTTGCTGGAAAATGCTTATGTGCATGTAGGGAAAACTATTAAGCTGGAATGCATTAAAAAAATCTACATACAAAAATTTTATTGTCTACTCCCTGTACTGTATTTTTACAGATAGTAGGTATTTACATTTGCAGACGCTTGAATTCTTTTGTAAATACGAGGAGAAACCATTTTACCAAAATTAGACGCAAAATCTTCAAAAAGTTATTTTACATTGTGTCGTGCAAATGATGGAAATTAAACAAAGCTTTTTTTATGCAATTTAGCTTTTGCAGCCTTAACTAATATTTTGTACTCTGTACTGTGGACTGTTTATTTTGTACACTTTTTATTAGTTTCCTAGCTTTATCGCAGAGATAAAAGTGTGAGACAAAGCATCAGGGAAATGTTGAGTTGTGATAATAATTGCAGCAATGATAACTCTGCTGCGAGTAAATATGAGTAAAAATGTACTGCATAAATATTTTCATAATAATTTTAAAGGACATAAAGATTATCCATACGGAGCTGGCTGAACTGTTTTGAATGCTTTCGAATTTCTGGTCGTAATAAAATTCTGTCTGTATGGTACTCTACTCTTGCACTAATAAGTTGACTATGCAAACTGCAATGAAAATCTGAAAATACTGCCATCAGATACTGTATATTCATAAGGGAAAAGATGTCAATCATATTTAAGCTCGTGTTTAAATTACTGAGAATAAAAGAAACTAGAAAGGTCCAGGCGATAAAGAGACTAAGACAGTCTCTTGTCTTTCCATCATTGACTGCATACTGAAGTTGTACAGAAAAATTCAGGCAGTGGACCCCAAGTCCACTGTCCAATTTTTACGAGTAAATATCCCTCCAATCATCATCAGTACAGTTCATGTAATAACTTCAGATAGTGAAGCGTTTCTGATTCAGTAAAAATATCATACACAGAGAAAAACGTATGTTAAACAAAATCTAGCAGAAACATCACAGGAGCACTACATAATGTTATGATGAAGAGTCTGAAATGTGTATTGCGTGCCAAAAACTCGGCGAGAACTAAATTGGCCTAGGGGACTTCACAGCAAGCATACAAATACAAACACAAATAGGATAAACGCAGTAGTCATATTGACAGAATCACACATTCTATATTATATTTACAGACATATAAAGATGTTTGAAAACATTGACTCCAGGGACTCTTTTTCTTTACAGGCTCAAAACTATCTTTGTACATTGTATATCCGAGTACATGCATGTATTCACGCTTGCAATTCCAAGCAGAAGCAACCTCTTCATCATTTACTCTATACCATATCAGTGGCTGAGACAGAAGTCTTTATCTTTGCTTGGTCTACGTTGTCGTTGTCATCATCATCATCACCTTCATCTTTACCCTGCTTCCTCTTTCCCCTCCTGATCATCCTCCTCATCGTCATCCTGGTAGTCGTCGCCCTTTTCCCTTCAAAACTTGGTGCTCACATGTATTGAGGCAGTGAATCAGTTAAAGTCCTCTTGTGAATGTACCACTTTGCCATCGTCTTTTTGTGTGTGCTATGTGGGGTGCAGCGAAATTTAACTTACTTAAGTCATTCTTACACTTTTTTCTATGGAGTTGCTCCATTACTTATTGACAGTCCTCGCCCCATTCCCTGTTTCCTCTTCTTTACTCCTTCCCTCTAAATATACACGGGCAAACGAGTGCCTATCGATTTAACAAGCGTCCATGTACATTGTACATATGTGCATGTAAGTCTGTGTAGATTGTACATTTTGTGTGTATGTACATTTAACTCGAAATTCTTTCTCCAGTTTTCTCGCACTCTCTTGAGATGCATCAACTTGAATGTTGAATTCTCCTTGCTTGTCAAAAGCCTCACTCCTCCAACTCCAACTCGAGGCAAACCAAACCATCCTTCACAACTATTAGCTAATGACTTGAAAAGAAATTGCACTTGAACCTCAGCTCTAAGTTAACTCCAAGTTAAGGAGAAGAGACAGTACCAGTACCAGCTCCAGCCCTTTTGCTCCTTTTCTTCTCCATAACTCGATAATAGTGTACAATGGCAGAGGACTGAAAGCACAGAAAAGTTGAATGTTATACATTGTCCTCGTTGTTCAAGAAACTTTTTCAATTTTCACTGTAACTCTCTGGAATATGCTTTCAGCCTCAACTACTTACGTATATAGTCAATGGCGATCATTGTGTGAGCCCAGTCAATGATAAATAGAAAATGTGACCATTTATTGGCCCTCTCATCGATTTTTGGCAAAATGGCTAAAATGATTTTATTAGTGGATATTTCTTGCTAAATCTAATCCAAGACTTTCACATGGGAAATTCCAGGGTGTTTGACAACTTCTGACTTTATATTTTCGAAATTCAATAGCTTCAATAACTTTATCAGAATTTTAGCAACTAGCTGTTACGGCTTTAGGATGTAAAACTTGTCGTCAATTAACGGCGGAAAAAATGTAAAAATGTAAAATTTTTGGATTTTTAAGTTTTTGAAATTTTGCTCCAGCTTTAAGGTTTTCTACGGTTGCTTGTTTGACTTTGGATTTGCGGCATCTTGCTTGATGCCCAGTCAGGCCATAAAATGACGAGAAACAGAGACGGGAAAAGGGTATCATTAAAGATTATTCGGAGCTATACGGCTGTGTTTTTGTACAGATGGTGGGAAATAAAATGGTGTGTGTTGTCTTGTGCTCTTCTTTACTTTTTTATACGCAAGATCCACAATGCAATGTGCAATGTAATGCAATACAATGCACTGCAACTCAATGTTGTGGTGTGGTGTGGCCGGAAAAAACTTTTCACTTGTTCACATTTATCTCCATTTCTTTATGTATGGACTCTGTATTTATATTACGACACGTACACTTTATGCTTCGGAAGTTGGAGATAATTTTTTTGAGGAATTTGACAAGGCGCTCACTTCACTTCCTCTGCTCGCGTCGGGCATTGCTGTTTGTGTTTCTGTACATACATACATACGAACATGACTACGATTTTTCCCCGATGGAGGAAACGGCAAGAGACAAAACGAAAATGGTAAAAAGAGCACCCAAAATATCACTAGAATTTTTCCAGACACACAAATCCTCGTCATCATCACCAGCACCATACCCCAACCATCATCCTCGTCGTCTACTTCTTGGTCGTGTTCTTGTTCATGATCCGATAATGAATCCACCAAGAATGAGAATGAGATTAAGGATGGCAAAGTCATGATGGGATTACATTACATTACAGAGCATAAGGAACGAGGATAGAATGAAATTGAAAATGGGGATTTCGTGAGAGATGAAGGCAAAGGAAAGAAAAGAAAACCAAACCATGGAAAGAGGAACGAAACCATTGTCTCTCTCAATATTTTACACTCGTCCCACATTTTGTATTATAAGATCACCTCAGCCTACCTCATAGCCCATTATCATAAATAATCTCCTCAGGCCTAACTATTCGTCCCGTCCAGTACAGTCCAGTCCAGTCCCATCCAAAATGCCATACAATGGAATACGATACAATAGAGAGAGAGAGAGAGAGACAACAAGGAAACTTAAACCCTGGCCAACAAACAATGAACTGTAAAATGCACAGTTAAACAAGCGAAGAAAATCAAAAATAAAATATGTATGAAGAAAAAGAACGTGAAATTCATTTTCATCTCATTCCCATTGATTTAATTGTTTTAGAGGCATTTTCCTATTTCCAATTCAACCATTTTTCATGTTTCATCTTTCTTGTTGTGCAGGCTCTCGTCTTCGTCTTACCAAGAAAAGGAACAAAAGCGTAGCTACACACCACACAATATGCACATGATACATTATGTATTATGTATAATGTCTGTATACTCACTCACAATAATAATCAAAATTGTACGGCGTTCAAATGAGAGCAAAAAGGGAGACGGGTGTCTTGTCTTGTCTTGCCTTGTCTCGTCTGTCTTGTTAGTAGCCTAACATACCAATTAATTTGAAAGTAACGAGGGTATAAACAGACTTCATATTCATATCGTAAAATGTACATCATTTATACATATATTACACATAGAACCACCAGTTGAGGTTGAAAATTCCCCGTTTCTTAAAGATATAATATGTACAAAGCACCATCAGAAGCGGTGGACTTGAAAATTACCTTGAGATTTCAGCCTCATTCTCTCGTGAAGCTGGAACCCTTGCTTAAACCGTAAACAGTAAACAGCAAGTGTGCTCAGTGGCTTTGCCACTATCTTTTTCATTCGGTGCATTCGCAAGAAGTAACCACTCTTCAAATAATACAAACTCCTATAGCTACTTATTTTCCTGGAGAGCTTATACATAAGAACCATTCCGGTGATGAGCTGCTCCCGTACAAATAGGGATACAGAACAGAGTTAAGACAGGCAAGGTATCTCTCTTTCTCTCTTCAGAATTCAATTACTTCAATAAGACATTTATGTATCAGTGTTCTTAATTTTACCCGATATGTAGCCTTAAGCCCATATGAATATGTTCATAGTTGGTATTTCGACAATTTTAACATTATGCGTATACTGAAGGCTTAGACAAGCACCAGTCGAATCTTTCCTAGTGTAAACATGCATTTGTAGGTATTAAATGAGTGTTACAGATGGATTAGTTTGATGTAGGATGGACGATGGCTGAAGGAACGGTATTTGAACTCTGGTGAATGTATATGTATGTAGAGTAGACCTTGAAGGCCTTTTGCCTTACAATCAGCCGAATACATACTCAAGGAATTTCATGGTGAACAGGATAAATGAATGTCGTAGTTGACGCGAGATCTGCATGTATTATACAATGTACAATGTACAGCGTACATAGTATTGTACAAAAATATGCATGAATGCTTATCTCTATCTGTGTCTTTACACAATGTACGACTAGGGAACAAGAACAAGAAACACGGTTTGTTTCAATTTAAATTCAGAGCCTAATACATATTACATATATACATAGTGTTTCCACTTGTTTCTCCAACTTGCAGTGGTGAAGTTTTGTGTGGCAAGTTCACTGAATATACTTTGTGTATCTATGTATTTGTATGGAAGTTTGATCGTGTGAGGGAATCTTACAAAGAGAGATGCAAGGGGGCAAAGGATAAACAGATACATACTGTAGATAGAGACAAAACGAGAAAGGAAGAAGGGAGGGTGAATCTTCCTTGCCTTTTGCCTTTGCTCATGTTGAATCTTTGAATCTAGATAATCCCATCGTGAATCCTCAGAGCTCGCCTGTGAAATTATGATGAAAAATTCAAAAAGTCCATTGAACGAAAGAACCGTTTTTCCACGTTTCCTTTCCGCGTTATGTTATGTTTCCATCTTAAATCGTGAATGCTCAATGTTCGATGCTAGAATGCTCAACTGCTCAAAGGTCTGACTTAACTTTGTGTTGACTGAGGCTGGAATGGAATTTTGTTCCTTTTCTTCATCATACATCATTTAATATGCACCAAGACAAAATTGAAAGAAGGGGTTTTTTGTAAATCTAAATTTAACATTTTCCCTTCTTCGTCTTCACTTTGTGCCCCTTTTGCTGTTCTGTTTTAAGCATCCGCATTATCATTTAACATTGAAGGCTTTAGTTTGTAGTCGTAGCTTTAATGTTAAGTCTGTGTAACTTTGACTCTTCCCTTTGCTCATCTTCACCTTGGGTTAATATCGGGATCAAGACTTCTCCAAAACCTTTCTCCGTTCTCCATTCATTTCATATTCATAAAGGGCATTATCCACATCAATTCATTTAAAATTCCAATGGTATTAACTGTTAAGCTAATCGTAAGTCTGCTTTATTTATTATTACGCAGTCCTGTTATTTCTAGATATATTTTATATTATTATTAGTTTCTTGCCCTATGCTTGACCTCAATTTTTTTCATTAAATTTTAAATTCTAATCAATTTTTGCCTTCTGCGCAGTTACATGTTGTTTATCATTTGCATTGTTATGCAGACAAACAAATCCTGGTTTAGCGTATCACCTCCTTCCCTTTTGATACACATTTAACATTCGTTTTGCACTCTTTTTGTTCCAGTGGTTCAGTCAGTTTACTTTTAGGTACGACCGGAAAAGTAAAGAAATTATAGTGCGTAAAGACAAGGGTAAAGTTTCTGGCGATAGCACGCCGCATTTTTTGTCTTTCTGTGAGTCCAGATGATGTGAAAAAAGTTACACATTTTTCATCGTTCATCGTTATCCTTGTTTTTGCTGTTTTTCCAGCTCCTCTTTACCTCGTTGCTTGACTCACCCTTCGTGCCGGTTTATCAGAGGGCAAGATTGGAGATGGAAGATCCGATCTCCGATCGGAGGAGCTCAATGATGACGATGATGATACTCAATCAATTCAGTCAAGTGGAATTGTGTGTGGATGAGTGAGAGATAGAGAGAGGGAGAGAGGGCAAAGGGGGAGAAAACAGGGGGAATTGAACGGCGGAAGAGAAAATGAAGGTAAAGGAAATGCACTGCAATTCTGTTGGTATTTTGATTTTGATACGGAGACTCGTCTGTTGCTCGTCTTGGTCTCTGATGCTTTTGCCTTTGCTCCTGTACATATTTGGAAGTGTTGGTGTTGGTGTGTTGGTAGGACGAATCAGAGTGTCATTTCTTACACACACGACTTGTTTTCAGCACTGGGAGATCATTTCCTTTATAGGGTTATATACTACGGTTTAGAGATAGACAGACAGTCGGATATATTTATAAAGAAAAACTTTACTATTGTATTCACATACCGATGCTTATCATCATAATAATATAATAATGGTAATATAACATTATAGGATGAAAACTATGTGTGTAGTCTTTACATATATCTGTATGTATAGACGCAGATAGTATAATTATAGGAGATAGATCTCCTTGGCATGTCCTATTGCTGTGTTCCAGCAGATATCATTGTTCAATTACCAGATTCCTTCCACTGATGCCCTTTGGGCCCTCATTTTTTATCGTCCAAAATCAATAGGGTTCACAGCGTGGAAAGACTACTCCCTGCAGACCATGGACATGAACCAAAACTCACGGCACTCTATCTTTTTCTTTTGGTCTTATGTTGTACATACACTGATATTACGTACCTATACTCTTGGTCTTGGTCTTCTGGACAAGTTGAACTTCTCCCAAGAAAAAAAAGGGAAAGAAACCCGCCGACAATCCGATAACCGATGTCAATATCGCTCATCCCTCATGGCGAAGCATTACAGATATCTGTACGTATGCTACTTTCAGCACTGGATTGGATTGGACTGGACTGGACTGAATCGCCTTGCACGGGGCAATCAACCAAAACAAGGAACAACTTCTCATTACCACACAGTTACCTATGTGATAATAATAGGAAGATGTGCATGTAGGGACAAAGACAAATAGAAAACTGCAAGAAATTTTTATCTCCAATAGGTTTTCTCTCGATCTATCTCTATATGTGTGTATTTTCACCGATATGCATGCAGGGAGTTGCGTAGATTCAACATCTTCATAAATTTCCTTTATACAGAGACCTTGATGCTGCCCACTGTTGCTTAGCGGCACCGGCACTTTTCCAGATCATATTGCAGTGCACTGCACTGAGTTGCATTGAATCGATGCTCAATGCTCTGCAACTATTGTACGTACATAGCCTGACTGGATGTTTATGTTGGTGTTGGCCTGGTCAAATAATATTTTTTTCTCCCTTTATCTACGGCTCTCCTGCTGCTGATGCCAAACATGCCAGTCAATTTTAATAAGGAAATGGAAGGAGCTGACAAGCGTAATTTTTTTGAATAGGATTTTAATGGGGAAGCCCAATAAAAATAAAATTTTGTTCTCTTGTCCATCTTCTTGTTCTCATGGTGTTCACACTGTTAGGCTCAAAACTTGAGTCAATGTTACAATTTTACTAAAGGAATATAACATGTATACGATCAATTCCAAACTTTGAAAATGTTGAGACTTTAACCTCGTCTCCTTTCATTTCGATGAAATATGAAATATAATTTCTTGTAAGCATTCAAAATAGCCGTGTACATTGTGCATGTTTAAATGATTTTGCTTTACAGAAAATATACTAATTTTCTACGTGTGTGTTTGAAGTGAGAGTCAAAATAAATTAAAAACTGAAGATGTACTATGATATGCATACGTATTCAAAAACACGTTGGATATTCATAGTCCAAAACAAAAAGACAAGACTCTCACACTCGTAGTCAAAACATTGGTGGAGGAGGCTAAGAAAAACAGTTTGATCGACGAAAAAATAATAGAAAAAAATGACGGCGAATCAGGAGGAAAGACGAAGAGCAAAATGCCAAATAGAGACGTCTATCTTGATGCTTCAATGAATATCAATCAGGTAAATCTGAGGAAAATAAGATTGGGAGATGCTTCAATGAAACTGAACCTGAGACTTAAACTGAGCGAGAGAAGAAGAAGAGAGTGTGTAAGAGAACGAAGTGTTATTATTATTATTATGAAAGGTATCCAAGAGACGGGCTCACATTCGATTCCATCCTGGATTTCGTTTACCGAGGCTTGGTTTGCAATCTATGATACATCCGTATATGTAATATATCCGTAGATTACGTCTGTATCCTTGACACATACGACGCTAGAAGAATCCATGTTTTTCTAGTTGGACTCTTGACAGAGGAAAATAAAAGCCTTGATTCTTTCCTCATCATGCATACACATAAAATTACAAATATAGCCAACGAATGCATCATGCACAGTGTAATTCTCGTATATACATATGTATATACATATGTATCTTTGGGTAGACAGTCAATTACCAATGCATTCAACATTTACACTTTGCCTTTGCTCTTGCATTTGCTCTTATATTGTATACATTAGACCAAGGCACAATGCTGGATTATATGTACATACGTATAAGCGTACATATTCAGATCGAGGATCGACGCACCGCAAACACTCGCACACACTTTTCAGCCCGTACATCTATCGTTGGATTGTATGGTGCTTGTGCTTGTGCTTACACATGGCACCCCGAGTGGAGAAGATCGACCACCTCACATGAACACTAGGGTTAAGCATGTGAAAGCGAGATAGTGAGAGACAAAGCAATAACTAAACTAATAATTGAATTCAGCAAAGGGGTCTTAAAACTGTTGACCAAAGGGATTATACACACTCACACACTCTCAACATTGCACTCACGCTGAACCTGTGTGCAAAGCATAGCAAAGGAAACCGAATTTGAGTTGAGAACATCGGCAAAATGCAAACTCCTACTCAAAGTGAAACTTCAACTCACACTTATGTACTTTTGCTCTTACTCAACAGACACGGTGGTGGTGATACTGTTGACACGAAATGAAAACTCGGAGCAGAACAAAGTTCTTGTTTCGCACTGAGATTTAAAAGCTTTCGCTTGTAATTTCGTCAAAACGGGGAAAAAACACCCTCACATTTCGTTTCTCCCTCTGCTGCTCCCACCAAGATGCAAGGGAGAGAGCCACAGATACAACTTCCATCCACAAACTCAAATATAAAGTTTATATGTATAATGTATATATACACGTGTATGTATAGATGATGTATGCTTAAGCTTAGATTCATCTCTCATCCTGTTCTTTGAATTTTTTGACTGTTTTCATCAGCTAGTTAAAAATTTGGAGTGTTTTTACCTTTTTAATTTAAATTTGGATTGAATTGAGCATAAAGTTTCAAATAATCCTCGGGATAGCTACAATATCATATTTATCATTGAAATTTACTCTGATGTTTGGCAACTGAAATTGAAATTGCTGCCGTAACAATAATAATAATAGTAATGGCAGCAATAATCCTGTTATCATTGCATAACCTCTAATGTTTGTTTTCCGGCAGACATTCGGCGTGTAGGCTCATGTCCGAACTCTGTTTCCTATTATGCGGAAACTGTACTGTACACAATACATTTTCGTAATTCTGGCATATCTCACAAGTCGTGTACAAAATATGTATACACAATATGTACGTATGTACAATACAATAGAGTATAGTAAAATGGCTGTCAAATTTGTTTTCGTTTGCTTCCTTCGCATTCTCCCTGTATTTACGGTGACAAGTCCACGGCTCCCCACATTCGATAGCCAAGTAAGTGTTTCAAATGTAACCACACATTCCTATGCTATTCATGCAAGTACATATGGATAAATGGTAGTGACACTTTGTATTATTTATGAATCACAGTGAAACTGTCTGGGTGTAGACAGTACACAGTACACACTATAAGAGTATCCATAATCTATTCCTATATATTTAGTTATAATATAGCTGGAGACTAGAGGAGACGGTGACGGTGTGGAGATACTATTTCAATAATACATAATACAGTAATGATGGCGAGGGCAGGAAAATTCCTATAAGATAAGCCAAACCCGAATGTAATCTAGCCCAAATACAAATATCTACAAACTACAAACACACAAATAAGTATACAAACGAAACATAATATAAAACAATATAATATAATATGATGCAATGTAAGGCGGGATGCCAAGGAATATTTGGTGAATTATTGTGGAAATTCAAGTAGTAGTAACGCTATAACTTGAAGGAGAAGAAATGAAAAGTAGACGAGGAACGAGGAGAAGAAGAAGCAAAGGGAGCTTGGAACCAGAACCAGAGCCGGAACAAAAGCCAACAACCAGGGAAATTTAATATACGATTATGGTGGTTAACGCGTGTATACATGTGTGTATGTGTGTACATACGATTCATTGCACAAGGTACGAGTACACACAGCAGTTATGTACATTTGAATCTCCATGTGGATTTTGGAGAATCGGAAGGATTTCCATACAAGATCTCCGCTGTGCTAAAACCTCTGTGTAGGTAAAATATAAGGAACGAGCGGTTGAAAAAACTTGCTGGAATACAGATGTACCAAGACTTAGAAGACCGGCTTGTGGTCGGATTGCAGTGATGTGGAGAATAAAAACAAGAGGGGAAATTGCAGTTGGTTGCAGGTACGAAAAAATTACAGAATCTCCAGCAACGAGAGAAGGAGCAAGAAACAGAGAAACGGAGAGTTGAACATAAATCTTTCCATTTCCTCACAAATAGGGTCGTTACACTATTCGCATAAAACTTTTTCCTTTGCCTTGTCTTGAAAATAACCAAAAAAATACGTAAATAGTTCAAATGTATACGAATACAAATACAGGCATAAATGCACATGTAATACCAAAATACCTACAAAACGGCTTCAAAATAAAGGCAAGATTTAAGAACAAATACGAATACAATACAATACAAAATACCAGAACAGAGAAAAGGGCAATGCCAATGTCAATGTTGAAACAACAGGACGATTAAACCAGTATCTACAGAAACTCACAATCCAGCCAGTGTTCTGCATATTTATATGACCAACATGTTCAGAAATTTTAAACTCCAGATCACTATAGCCTGTACTCCATAGATACCGATATGCAACATTTACCTACATATTCCCTCCACATTTTGTCTGCAAAATGGCAAACGCAGAGAGAAAAGTACGGCAAAAACTCAGAGCAAATCTATCTTTTTGTTTCAAAATGTTGGCAGCTTAAGAAAAATAAAATAAAACTGGGAGAAACTGGAAAATCACCAGAAGAATAGTTCTCTATGTATACATCTGAGGAGATTTTGGAGCTCCATCAGTCTCTTCGTCTAAAGTCTGAATCTAAACCTAACGCCGAAAGAGCAAGAATAAAGGGCAGACAAACTCAAGCTCTAAGCGCGAGTCTCAAGTCTGAATCTACAGTACGAGAGGGAGAGAGAAACAAAGACGGAGAGTGAATCAAGTTTATATCGGATGATGATTCTCAAAATACTGCTGCTTGTCAGCAAGATGAATGAAAGGCATTAGAGAACCTTTGGGTGTAGCCATCATCTCATCGCTCTCCTTTTCTTTTTCCCCATGTACATTGCATCCGCCTATTTGATCCAGCAAAAAGTATACCAAGCATTTCTTATGCGTAACTTTTACACTGTACTCACCCACATGTTGTGTGTATATGTTATATGTGTAGTGCATAATGCACACTGTACATTTTGTATCACATCACATCATGCTTTGTATGATATCACGTGGCATACAGAGGATCGCTTTTGGGCCCATTGTACGGACAATATAATATTTTGAAAAACGGAAAGAAAAGGCTAAAAACCTTCGTCTGGCTTCGTCTGGTGCCATTAACCATGGGCAAAAGTCAGGAGAGACGAGATGAAAAAAGCCACGCGGGGAGGTAAGGCCCTGTCACTGTGAGTTGTGAACAGCGCATAAATATATTCATGAAAGTAAGGAATGAGAACGAAGGAAGGCCGGAACGAGGATTTTGCTCATGGCTCCATACCCAAGCCATACTCAAACCATGCATACATACTAATGTTCACGTTGGTAGGGTGCCCCCTTCTTTTTATATATTGGAGGAAAACACGCACTATACGCACTCTGTTTGAGTAATCAACTGACTCGGAGACTTCTAATCATTGTTCTTCGTCTTCTCTCTTCCCCCAATTTTTTCAGTAGTCTTTCTCTTTGTGGAGCGATTACAACTCTAACTCAAAATAAAATGAAAAAAGACACGAGAATATTCTCCTTTTAAAAGTCCAGATTTTTGGGAAATCTGTATCTGTGGCAACTGATAAAAGAGCAAGAGAGAGCAAGTTGATGTACACCGTATAAAAAGAGGAAGAATAATAACACTTGGGCTAAACTGTACGTACAGATATTTACAATAACATTCACCCCACAAACTGCCAAATGACTTGCTATTATTTCTCACCGTAAAAAAGTAAAGACAGACAGGCAGACTGTATTCGTAGATACTGTAGAAGGAAGGAAACTGCAGAGAGAAAGATCCCCATAAACGATGTACAATTCAAACATATAAATTGTAAATTGTACCTCGTTAAAACCACTCTGCTAACTGCACACTGCACTGTTCCCCTTTTCTTCTTCTGTACAGTATTCAGCAGTGTGCACAGACAGTCATTAACGTTTTTTCATAATTTCCATGATAACTGCTGCCTGCTAAGGGTATGGCAATGCCATACTATGGCATAGCATGGCATGGCATTTGATTGTCTGGTGTTTGGAGTTTGGAATAACGATAGTGCCAAAAGCAATGGGAAACCACCATTTACCATTACGATCATCATCATTATGTAATGAGAGAGAGAGAGAGTAGAATGTAGATAACTTTCTTCCGTATATTACCGTGTCTTTTGTTATTCGTCTTGTTCTTCTTGTTCCTCTGCTTGTGTTAAGCGTAAATCCCTCGAATTAAATGTTCGCACCAAATTCTTATGTTTTGCCCTCTTCTGCTTGCTACATTTTTATGCAAAATGAACGTGGAGATTTTACTCACCGTGAATTGAGTATGTGTTAAAAACTCGAGAGTGTAAATGGTAACTGGCATTTAACTCGTAGTTTCTGGTGGAATTCATTAAACCCTTCTTTATTTAAGAGGTTTGGCAAAATATGGTGCTTTTTCAGCAGTGTACTGTAACGCAGGGATGAATGTACGATTTTTTCATGTCAGAGCTTCCTAATTTTGTGAATAGCAACTAAAAATCAACAGCATTGGCCGATGCAAAGTCAGAGTCAGAAACAAGTGCAAAGCAGGACTCTTGGCAGAGGAATTATGCAAATTCTCATTCAAAGGAATCCTCTTGGCGAATTCAAAAAGTGTCGAGAGTCATTAGAGTGGCTCTCAAATATCGTATCAAATATCAAGGCATTAGTCAGCCTCAAGTACAAAACTATTCTGTATGCATACAAGCCTTACATAAAACATGAAACCATGTTCAATGTTCAGTGTTCATGTTCATGCCACTGAATTTGCTTTTCAGCAACTGTTTTACTCCTGTTTACTTGGCAATGGTTTTTAAACCTACTTTGTATGTCCTACATACTAGACTGGACTAAACTGAGCTGACCACTGTATTTAGTTGAACCATTCGGACAGACAGACGGACATACTGCCTAATTTGACAGCCTAATCGCAACTTACAATCTTAATGAATTAGCACTTGTTCCTCGTTTCTCTTCTCTCCCTTTCACTCACTGCCGATTTCGTAATTCAGTGGCGAGTTTATTAATTTGAGCTTTGACTGACTGTTTGCCCATTTGCTTGTCTATAGTACAGAAAAACGAATCGAGTTTGGACAAGTCTTCATCAACTCGAGTCAAGTCAACTCAACTCTGTCTTGCTCTTTTTATTCTACAGAAAAGCAAAGTCCAAGCAGCAAAATACATCGAGAGAGAGGAGGGGGGCTGGGACTCAGGTTAGTGAGAGGAATAAATAAGGAGAGCGGTCAGTTGTCAGTGGACTTTTATATATATGACGATCATATGGATATAATATTGACTTATGAACGCCAACGAGATGCTCGCAAGATGAATTAGCTCAGCGAGAAGCCAAACGCTGAGGCGAGTCAAGTTAAGTTAAGTCAAGTCAAGTCGAGGCAATTCTGCTGGAATGGCTTTTTCTTTTGCTGTGAGCTTGCTTTCGTATGCCTCTGGTCTGGTTTGGTTTGGTTTGGTTTTGTCTAGCCTGCCGGACTTTTGCCTGTGTGAGAAATTGTGAGTTGTGGTGAGGAGTAAAACGTTAAGAAAAACGTTACGTGAGTGTGTAATAATGTATTATGTGGATGTGGCTGTGTATGTGTATGTGTGTCTGCGACAACCAAAGATTTATACGGTGGAAATTCAGACGGACGGACATAATTTTTGCGGGTGTTCATATGTGTCAGTAAAACAGCGGGAGAAGAACAACGAAAGACGCGCGTTATCTCCACACACACACACACATGCACACACTTGCATATGTATATAGATGTTATATATTTACATCCAGTATATATACATAGCTGTGCAATGTGCATACATATACACACGTAGAATAGTCAATGTTGAATGTGAGCTGTAGCGTGTGCGTGTGTGTTTGTAATGTGAATGTCTATTCTCTCTTTTTATTTTTTCGAAAGGTCCCGTCGGGATATTTTCTTCTTGCTTTGCTCTCTCTCTCTCTTCCTTCTTCTCCGTCTTCGTCGCCTTTTCTTTCTCTTGCTTTCCCCCACCGATTTTCTCATTCTCGGTCATAGAATTCAGAGACTTTCTGAGCGTGAATGTGGACGGTCAATATAAACTGTAGTTAAAAAGCCAACGACTACCATTTTCTACATTGTACAAAATCTAGAGATTTTTGATTGCTCGCCAGTGACCAGGACAAGAAGGAAATCCAGAATCGCGCCTAACTACAAGTCTAAATTGGAGATTACAAATACAGTTATGTCCATGTATGTATACATACATATACATGTGTAACGTCTTTGGTGGGGTCGAATCGAGAGATGGCCAAATGCCTGTAGAAGATCTCATTTCCTCCTTTTTGGCCGTCTCCTTTTTTTTATCCTGAATCAGACGGCTCAAAGTAAAAGTAATTGCCGTTTCCTCCAACCAAAAAAGGAGTAACGAAGGGGGAGATCGAGTCATAACAAAACACGGAAAAATCTTTAGGTATTTCGCTGCGATTTTCGCACAGCAATCTGACCAAAAAACGCAACTTTTGGGATATTTTTACAATGAGTCATTTTTTATCAAATATTATTCTTGATCTAGAATGCACTAAATTTTTTATGATAACTAACAACTATATTACAGAAAAATTATGCTTCGAGTTTCATCTTTTGGAAATTTTGAAAAATACCGTTTTGACCGAAATTTGGAACAATACATTTCAGTTCTCAAACGCTTGATACAGTTGAACCTTTTTTGCTTCTTTTATGGACAATATATCTAAAGAAAAAGACGGTGTGAGGAGAACAAACGGTGTCGGCATATCAGGCCCAGTTTGGATTCTAATCTTTCCCCCAATCGTTTCCTCACATTCCCATAGCCATTCAGATAAAGAGATGTATCTTATACAAGTAGTCGTACATTACATGACATTACAATGTGATAGGAGACAATACAGCACAATACAATTCACCGTGTATTGTGTCGTTTTTCTATCTTTTACAAAGAACAAATGTACCATTTCTTATGTATTTGTATGTACGTGCGAGTACGACTTTGGAATTTGGTCACTTAAAGATAGCAACAATAAAAGTTATTTGGGTGTCTTCAGACCATGTCCCAGCAATCCTAACACCAGTAAAGTTACCGTGATATTGAATCGAATCACATGGCGTTGCATTTAGAGAAGACATGTGTATAGGAGGTAGACAACAACAGTGTCAATGCAGACTCACAACAAAATGCAGTAGAGCAATTGTATTGAGCAAGTGATAGAAGGAGAAAGGAAGAAAACTTAAATAAAACTCCATTTGTTATTGAGTGAGTGAGTGAATGACTGAATGTGTGTATGTGTGTATGAGAGAGAGAATCCATCACTTAGAGAAAGTAAACCAACGATTCCTTCGAAGAAAAAGAAAAGAATCATGAAGAAAGAAAATGAAGAGAACCAACAACAGAATGCTCTGAGGCTGTGAAGTATGTACGGTATGAGGAAAGAAATGGCAAAGAAAAGAATGAAGAAAAAAAGAGAGAGTGTGTAAGGGAATGGGAAAGATTAACGAGCAGAAAATTAGCCACTTTCTCACTTCACACATATTAAGTCAATACTTATACAACCAACACATACCCATAGTCAACGACACGCGGATACAGACATACGGATATGTGTATATATACACAGACACACACGATCAACTCCCGAGGAAATCGAGAAAAAAGCGGAGAAAACACGAAAAGACAAACGACTGTGCATACCATTCATGTAGACATATAAGTTACATAATATGTATGTATGTGCAGCTATTGTAATCCTGATGAATCTTCATTCTTTACCATGTAGTCTGAAAACACATACTACATGTATGTACTGTACATTGTATGCTTAAACTCTGTGTAAACCTTGCCAACAGACACTACCTTGATTACGAAATTCCTCTCTTGGTTCCTCTCTTCCATTTTTTATATGGTTCTTCTTCCTCTTCCTGTTCTCCCTTCATTTTCATTTCCTTCACTGATTGTGCAGCCACACCACATTTGAACAATATTCACATTGATATACACACACTAACCATGATTTTAAAGACTAATAGAAACAGTTTAATGCTGTACTTTCACTTTATTTTATGCAGGGCATTGTATTGTATGCGGCGCATAGTACATAATGAAAGAAGAAAAATCTGGCGGGGTACTGAGGGGAGAAATCAACCCGGAGGTTCAAAAAAATCTGGGAACAGTAGTACAGAATAAAAAAGTTTTCAGCATTTTTTCTCTGCCTTCTGCCCTCCGCGTTTAAGGGGAAAGGGAATGAATTCAGTATAATAAAAATCTAAATCGTGGCAAATGCACGATTGTGGTACTCGCTTCTAAGCTTCGCAAAAGCGAGTGGGTAGCGAA
>JAQIVE010002518.1:0-19597 GCA_034698285.1 Sminthurinus bimaculatus | reverse complement strand
CTTGCGCAACCCTTAAATGTCAACCGATTGGGATGAAATTTTCAGGGAATTTGTTTGACATATTAAGGAACGTTTTTGGAGGTTCGGCGGTTAGAGTTTCGACGCTTTGATTTTTTCCGTCCACACTAGTGTATATGACGAATGACGTGATCATTTGATCGTCAATGTGGGCATGTACATTTAGTTTATTCAGCAGTTTGTCCAGCATCTCTCATTTGATTACTTTGTTCGATTCTATGTATTTTGACTTTGGCTGCTGCTACTGCAGTAGCTGTGCATGCACGTTTCAAGAGGGGATAGCACAAAGTATCTACGAGTGCTTCCTAATACTCTGCTTCTCCCGGGTGCTCAATGTCGTTGACGGGTACTCTGACGGATTTCCCAATAGGTAAACTAAACTGCCGGGGAGAGACACGCTGACAACTCTTTTCCACTCTCTTACAATTAGATAGTGTCGTGCTTCTTTTCCACGCTCTCTCCCTCCTTCTCAATCTTCATATATCTATCCATGTACTTGAGTCCCTTTGATCAATAATTAAAAAAGAGGGGCTGCAGAAAAGAGGAAGAGCGATGGGGTTTGCGTTTGTCAAATCCAATTTAACCAGCCGCAAGTATGTACATATTTACATAAATACAAAGATTTTCCCTATGTCGAGCTGAAATTTTCAAAAATGTGTAAAGGAATCGCCAAAATTCTTATCATATAATTGATAATTGTACATGGAAAGGCAACTCAAATTGAGACTTGTCTCGTAGGCTTGCACACTAATTTTTACTCGTTGTCTGACTGCATGACAGACAACAGACAACCTTTGTTTACAGTCAAAACAAAACACAAGTTTTGGGAATATGTATTTACAATGTACAAAACTGCGACTCCTTATCGCCGTGCGTCTCTCGGAAAATTAAAAGAGGGTGAACCGGAAGAAGTCGACAACTGGAGACCGGGAACTTTATTCAAGATTACATGGAAAGAAACTAAAACGCAGGTATCTGTATCTGTATAATATTATACAGATAATTATTCGACGCAGGCAGACAAAAGTTTGAAACTTGTTTGTTTATGAATGTCCAACGAGGACAAAGTTTGACGGGTCTGAAGGACAAACAAGTTTTGACAAACTGTTGTGTCAAAATGAAGCGGGAATTTGTTCAACGTCCAAGAAAATTTGCACGCGTATAGATATTCGTCATGAATCTAAATCCTAAAGTGAAAGTTGCCTATTATTGTACATACGCATGTAAACGTACACGTACATTGAACATACATACGTTACAAAATCGTCGATGACTGACAGCTTTGAGTAGCCGGATGGAAATTTATTTGGCAATGATGCTAATGGCCGTCGTAAAATGGAACATTGAGTTTTCCTTTGAAGTTGTTAAACAGACATGTATTCCAGGTTTGGAAAATCAAGTACCTGGGTTACATCATAATTTCATGTGTACTACTCACATCATACATACATTCCAAACATTATACTACTACTATTTGAAATAAAGCATGGCAAAAGTATCCAAGCTGACATTTTGCATCGCGACTCGACCTAACTTTTGCTCATGAAGTTCATCCATTCATTCATGCATTCATTCATTCACTAGGCAGCTTTGCTATCTGCCAACTACCCCAGCTCACATGCAATAATATGATGTGATATGATATGATGTGATATGACACGCCGTCATATCACTTCGTATCACACCACGTGAATAATAGAGCAGGCTCTTAATTGACATCGTTAGTATGTAGAATGTAGAGTCTCTTGATCGCTGGAATGCTAGCCTTGTAAATTCTCTGTCTCTCTAAATGTTGTGGATCCTGCCCAACATTTAGAGAAAGTAATACTGTATGTGGCCTCAACGTCCCGGATTTTCATTATCAATGACCCTTCCGAAACTCGAATGTCGCAAAAAAATTCTTCATTAAACTTTAACCTGCACAATTTTAAATTAAATTGCATGAATGTTTTTGGACAAAATGCACAATCTGAAAACATTTGATTGTACCTTGTAACTACAGCAAAGGACAAAAATCCTCCTAATTTGACCCTGTGTGTAAACATGTTGTTAAATAACTTTATCTGTTAGGAATCAACGGGTAAAAACTGTAGTAGTAGTAGTAAAAAATTGTACAACATTATTAGCGGAAGAGAAAAAGAAACCGAGGAAGGCTAGGGGAACAAGACAGGAAACAAAACGACGGCAAAAATTTTCTGGTTCGTTGGCCGGCTGGTCAGTCGAAGGTGTGCTTTTGTCATAGATGTACATTGTACATGTACATACATATAGAAAATAGAAAACTGATAAGTGTAGTACATGGCCACAATTTTTCAGGGGTATAATGAAAACGTGTGAAAAGTTTTTACCAGACCAGGTCACATACATAATATGTATAGTATACCTTAGCCATACCATACCATAGGGAGAAGAATGTGATTCGAGTATGTACGACGTACATTGTACGTACAAGTCTCTGTTTTTTGTCCGATTTTCTTCACAAGTTTTCGCCAAACTTGAAATGTTTGTGCTTGTGTATATGTGTAAGTGTAAGTTTGCAGCAAGCGGTCGGTTTATGAAGGTTTCTACTTGACTCTACTATATTCTACATTCTAGATTCTCCTGTTTAGTACACTTTTCACCCACCTTTCTCCTTTATTTGTTATCGGAAAAACTCAGATGCGTCCGTCCAACTTGCTCCTTTTCTTTTTGTTCCACCTCCACTTCCACGTCCACCTCCGCTTTCTGAGTTTTCTTCGAAAGTCTAAACTTGAGACTGTGTTCCTCTTTTTTTTCTCGTTCTCTTTCTCTGTCTCTCCTTTGCCCTTAGACAGTTGTGTCTGTTTGTTCAAAGTTATTCTATCCAGTTAGCCTTGGCAAAGTTTTTGAGCTTTGTGTCATCAATCCGTATTTTTAAGGCATACGTGCTCCCATTTTCATGTGATTTATTTTGAACACGAACTACACTGAAACTTTATTACTTCTTGCCCACCTTCTTCTTCTCCAGATCCAGCAAGATCCAGAAGTCTCCAGAAGAAGAAAAAGGACCCGCAGCCACCCACATTTACCTTTACTTTTAGCATCCAGCACCTTGCCTCAGCTCACCTGGCTTTTCAAGTACTTTTTCTTCGTCTACTTCTCCGTTTCCCTAAAATATACGTACATACATATATATACAATATACAAGCACCCACATGTGAACAAGCCGAACAAATCACAGTTTAGAAATCCCACTTCAGTCTCCAGTTTCCGAAAGTCTCCAAAAATACACCGGCCATCCAACTGGAAAATGTCTATATGTAAGCCTGATAAAAAGAAAAAGTCTCCACTGGAGAAAAGTAAGGGGGTTAAATCACCATCATAATCATTGTGATTTGAAATGTCATCATTTGGAGAAATATGAGCTCCACACTACTAAACTGCACCCGGCTTTGAACCCCTATACAACAAATACATACAACACAAACAAAATCAACAATAATGACCATACTTTGGCGATTATTATTGTTGTTGCCGTTTTGTTGAACCTCTATAAAAAATAAGTTGTTATTGGATGAAACATTTTTTAAGCGCTGTTTTTATGAAAAAACTTTTGAACGGTAATAATGTAAAAAATTTTCAATTTGTCCTTGTTTTTATTGCAGGCTAAATCACCTAGGGATGGATTAGCTGATGATGGATTTGCCTCCCAATCCTTGTAAATTGCCGCATTATTATCATTATTATTATCGCGATGGATTATCAAATACTGAGAGCAAGAGACCTCCAAAAATTGTTGTGTTTGTGACTCAAAACGTAGGATCGTCGTTAGTGCTAGATGATCATAAAATTGGTGGAATTTTCAGTGAATCCCTAATAAATGTATGAATTTAAGTGAAGAATGCTTGAGGCCATCGGCAAGATGGTTTCTGGTTTCAAACAACTGCTGTAGCACAGACAAGATTTTCAAGACGTCCTTGATTTGTATGTATGTATACACTTGTTTGTATGTATGTAATGTTGTATAGTGTGAACCTCTCATCATCTTCCGTTAGATCTTCCCACTAACGATGCGCCAGTCGCGCTCTTCGAGAGCCTTTCTCAGTGTTTCGTGCTCTTTGATTCTCCTCCTGTTCTGTTCGCGAAATGACCTCTTCATTTCCTGCGTGGACGACATCTCCGAAGCTGATAAGCCAAGTAAGTCTAACTTCACTTTCGTTTTTTTCTATGTGTGTGTGTCCATGTCTTTTGCCTTATCTTGTTTTCCTTTGTGGCTTGTCCAACTTGCTTTCTATATTTAATTCAACATTTTATCTAAAAAATTTGACGCATCTCATAAGTTTCCTATTTGGAATTTTCATCAAAAAAAGGAAAAAAACACATTGTCACTGGTTCATTCTTCAAAAACAAAAAATAATGCGCGGCATAGATCTACAGCTTTTCATAAAAAATAAAGTCTCATTCTCATTTTTCGTTTATATATGTTGGTAATTTCCAAAAATGTTGGTGTACATTAAACCGTGCCCAATTTGATTTGATTTTCACACAGTTCCCCATAATTTGCCCATTTTCCATTAAATCCTTGTTAACTAAACCCTCAATCCCTCAATCTTCAAGTTTTATCTCAATTACATCATCTTATGATCATTTTTCGAAGCCTTCAAGAAGAACCTCTACATAACGTCTCAAAGGCAAAACTTACATACATGTAGAATGTAGAAGCGTCAATTTGCATAATATTCCCATAGTGGAAACGAAATAAGGCGAGAAAATGTGTAAAAATCAAAACAAGAGAGAACAAGTCGTGGATGTGGTGGTTGAGCCAGGATAATTTGCAGCCAGTTTGGTCATAACCAGGGTAGTGTATTAACCGCATACTTACTTACATACTTACTTACTTAAATAATGTGAGTGGCCTTGCAAAATTATCCCTTAATTTTTGACAGACACAATTATTACCAACATTTTTTGGTAGCTTTTGGTATCAACTGATATGCTTTACTTGAACATTGTTGTATGCAGTATGCATCATCATATTTATATATTGTGGAAACGTTTTTTATGGTGAAGAGTGAAGAGTGTGAATGTGTGTGAATATTATCACGTCGTTACATCCTCCTCGTCGTCATCTTTTTCGTCCGTCAAACCTTTTGTTTTTCTTCGTCCCTTTTGGACGACGACAAAGATATTTAGTCAAATTACCCCGGCGCAGGGTAATTACGAACCATGTTGAAAAGTCGACATAATATCACATTGTGTATACTGTCTCTCGCTCTCTCTCTCTCTTCAAAGTAAAAAGCAAAAAGCAAAACAAAATACAAAAAGCATTTGCCAAGTCCCAAGTCAAACTTCAAAAACCTACGTAAACACAATTTGAATTCCAATTACAAGTGTAAAAGGAGCCGACGAGAGTTTCACAACTCCAATTTCTAAAATGGCACCCTATCATACATATAATATGTACATATTCCATACATATAATGATGATTCACGTTCATTTTTATGTGTATCCATTATCCATATCCATTTCCATGCTTATAACAATTTACAAGGCCACGTACATATATGCATATGTATACACAAAACCTGGAGGTTTTTTACATGGGAAATGCAAATTATAGTGACGAAAATTAATGTGCGGATTCTTTCACATTTTGTCGCCTATGATTACGTTTATATTATGTGTACACTGTACACATGTAAAATTTTCAAGAGCTCTCCTTCTCGCCGGGCAAGAGGAACGAAAGGCGTAAATACTGTACATATATACAGTACACATTATATGTACATTGTAGACTCGGGATAAAGTTTTTGGGCCAATTAAATGGAATCAATGGAGCAGGTCTTTTTAACAAGTTTTATTATGGCACACAAGAAAGGGCAAAAAGTTTGGTAATGAGTAATGAGCAGTTTGAAATCCATTCAGGTATAAAAGCTGATTACCATTAACCATTACTAAACATTACCAAATATTACTATTACCATCATTACATATACTCGCTTATGATTTCCGATTCTGATTAATCCGCCTTATAGTATAATATTATGTGATGTGATTTGGTCCGGACTTTAATGTATGTGTAATGTGTACAGTGTACAGTGTACAGATGGAAAGAAGGAGGCTCTCTCTTCCTCTTCCTTCAAAAATCACTACACATGTACAGTTGAAGGAGTTTTCTCGTTTTCCAGCGAAAAAATCAAAACTTGTCTCTCTTTCGTTCTTTCTCAGCTTGACGTTGAAGAGTCCAAAGTGGTGCTTGAGCGTGTGAGAAAAAAGGAGGCACTTTGGGCATCAAGTATGTAAGTCATGTAGACACGTCCCTCGCATATCATGACAATCACAAATGAAATGGCACATAATTACACACATGTGAGGCTCATATACGATATGATATTACTAATATCATATCATATCATATCATATCACAGCCTATCGTATCGTATTGTATAACTGGTTGAACTTCAACTCCAACTTCACATTCAACTTTTCCCCTGTATTTTATATTACATGGATATTCATGCAAGTTAGATGTGCACTTGGCACTGCATTTTTGCCTCCAAATTACCATACGCTGTAAGATATACATGCAATGTGTCCATGTATGTAGCTGCATAATGGCCTACTGCTGCTGCTGCCATTGCCTTTGCTTATGTGGGAATGGAATCGAAAATGGAAAAAGGAATGAAATGAAATGAGTCTACATTTTCTGCATGTGTGTATGTATCTTATATACAGTATACATCCAGAGCATACAGAGTATGTACAGAGAAGAGTGACTCTTAAGTGTCCATTTGAGCGGGGAACACTTGAAAAAAGCGTACGTGTGGGTACCATCATATCATGCCATACAGGCTCTTGATGTGACAGCATTTACGCCGTTTTCCCAAATATCCTCCCATCCAAACCCTTCATCTTGCATCTTATCTCTCCTCTACTTACTTACTTACTTACTTACTTGTGTACTTTTCCCTGGATCTCTTTTTTTGCAGCACGAGGAGAAATTCAAGTCTGTACGCAGTTTAACTGTATGAAGTGTAAAGTGTATAGACTTGGCCGGGGCGAAAAATGTCGAATCAATGAAAAACAAAATGAGTCTGAAAATGTGTGTCTGCATGCTAAATCATTTAAAACATCAAAGTTGTTGCTCCCTGGACCAAAATCAATCTTTTCCCCAGCAACTCCCTAAAGATTCCCTGGACACAAATGGAACGTTTTGCTGGATCCATATGTACTTTTTTCGTGTTATTTCAGTTTTGAGTATTTTGCAGCTACTTTGTATGTAAAATGGATGGAGAAATCTATTTAAAATTTTGCAAAAAATATGGTGCAAAGGTTAAAGTTAGATCAGACTCAAGATCAAATTCAAAATTCATGCACTGGATAAAAAACTCGAGCTTATGTTTCGCAAAAAACTTGGTTTTTGCACAAAATTGAAAGGGACCTTTCCGTAAATACAGTTTAATTAGTCCAAATCTATGTGTAGATTAGGCGAGCTGCTCCTTGAAAAAGGGCAAGACAAACATATCTTTATTCTATGTGTGTGTAATGAGTAAGTTTATACATTATACATACATACATAAATGTATTTTGATGTTAGCTAAAGATATGGAAATTAAATTTGTACATGTTCCACTAATTACTTCAATTTTGATAAGTCAATTAGGCCTGAACATCTTTTATGGAACTTTTCCCTGTGTACTTTGTACAGCCTTTTCTTGAGCTCCAGCCATCTCGCTCTGTTCTCACGCTGCCTATAAGCGAGAAGGTTTAAATCCATTTCATTCATTCCTTTTTTCATGGAATTAAAGTCGAGACTGGCCCAGCCCAAGACTTTCAAGCTAGATGGATAACATATAACATACGTTTAACACAGATGCCCAATCTTTCGGCATTAGCGGAGGCGCAAGTACCATTTTTTGTATGACAGAAAGATTACCATACCTAATGTAATAAATCACGCATCTTTTTCTTCGTCTACCTTCTCTCTCTCTCTCTCTCTCTTTCTTTCCTTCCACTTCCACTTGAGCTTAAACTTTTAATTCAAGTCCAGGACTGCGTGAACACTGAACACTGAATGCTACAGAAAGAAAATGTGTGTCAATTTCTCGCGGAACTCGAGTATGTATACATAGTGTTCCAGAGTACAGGCTCAAGAGCTGGTGCTGGAGCTGGAGTTAAACCTGAATCTGGAGAGTCAGAGTCAGAGTAAGGTCGACCGCTCATTTTTGAAAGGCAGATGAATACAGGGAAAACGTTAGTGTCAGTGAGATACATACACAGTGGAAACTTTACGCAGAGTCCTGGTAAAAATGTGAGATACACATGTTGTTGAATCTTGTATCCTGGATCCTTTACAACTGTCACAGATATCGTGGAAAGGTGGAAATGAAGATTGTAAATGGTTCGCTTCATACCGTAGAATATGTACAATGTACAAGGCAGGCTTTTTTTCAAAGAAATTGCAGACACTTGGCTTTGGCTTTGGCTTGGACTTGGTAGAAACTTGGAGAGAAATAGAGCCAGGCCAGTTAGACTTTTTGACATGTATAATTCATGAGGAATTATTACAGTAATTTAAAGGCCGTAGATTCGGATACACACTGTACATACATCTGAAGCCCAACAAATGTACGTACACGGCTTCATGTTGTCTTTTTGGAGCCTTCATCTGTCCACATCTCCTACCATGTATATATAAAACCTGTATAAAAATCTAGGTAGAAAGTCAACATTTATAGAATACTACATGTATGTATGTACATAAGTATGTATAAAAGGGAAAGGAAAGGGTTCACAATAACAGTTCCATCACTATTCCGGTAATTCCGGAGGTTCATTTGTATAATATCCTCCCGTAAACAACCCTAATTGCCCAGAGACGTGTATAAATTATGGCGCTCTCATCCAGCTTACACACATTTAACATGTACACGCTCTCCAGCAGCCTCCTCCAGTAAGTATCCGTCTCAATCCTCCATATTTATACATACATACATACATACTATATACACATGGGCCAGTTAGCACTGCGATATTTCAGCACATCTGAACATCTCTCTTTTACTTTTATTCTTCTTCCTTTTTCCTCGCATTTATCCTTTTTGCAAGCTTCAAGTTTTATTTCGCTGCTGTTTAAATACAATATCCAACTAAATATGTACGTTCATGCACACAGGAAGAAAGAGTATGCATATAATATGTGAGTAGCTATATGTATGTATGTATTTGAATATTAATAAATGGAACCGTCTTATTCCATGAAAGGAAGGGAAGAAGAGATGCAAAGAGAGAATCAACAAAGCAAAGGAATGGAAATGAAAATGAAAGTGAAACTGCTCGTTAATTTAACACGTTACGGAGTAACAACTTCCTACTACTTGGTTTTTCTCCAGTCTCCATCCACATTCCAAGAAGTTGGATCTATGTATGTACGGCTTTTTCTCCAGAGACAGTCGAGATGGGACGGGAAGGAGGCCGGTTTTATCATCGCCATTATTATCACTGTACAATTGTACAATTGTATGTATACGCGTAATGTACATACATACATAGCTGTAGCAATAGTCATAATCATTTATTATTGTTTTGATTATTTCATTTATCCGTTGTTTGTGTGTATGTGTACAATGTACAATGTACAACTCCCTTTTCGTTACATTAAAATGTAAGTACATGGCACGATTCTAACTGACAATCAGTTTGAACGACTTAATTAGACACCACGATGAGACGGCAATTGCTGGTTCTAGATAGTTCTGGTTAGTATCTACTCTTTTACTACTACTGCTAAATGTCTATTCTATATTCCCTAAATTGTAAACAGTATTTAACTAATGCGAGTATAAAAACTAGGAGAAGAAAAGGAAACAAGGCTAATTTACAACTGGTTGTATGTATGTATGTATGTATCTACATTTTTGAGTTTTAAAACGCCCCCAGTTTGCTCTAATAGCAAGCAAAATCGCATTTCTAATATGTACAATGGTAAAAGTTGGAGGCTGACGCTGAGAAGTGTAAGCTCAAGTTGGTCTTTTGTAAAGTGTACAATGTAGATATTATAATTTGCTCGTTTTGCAATCAGCATAAATTTTTAATGATGTATTTATTTACGAATTCCTGGAAATTTATAATTTATAATTCGAACATGATTCTAGATACATTTCAGGAGATTTGTAAATTACAAATTATGTACAAAGATGATGTTAAACGACGATTTTTGGAATGAAAACGAAGGCGCAGTTTGTGCTTCTGTTGCTAAACGGATAAGATTCCTTGACAATTTAACTAGTTGGATGGGCGTCTCAGGATTCAAGATTAAATTTTGCATTGTGTAAAAATGTATTACATTGTACATGTTATCCTTCTTTTGAAGGGGTTCTTGGAATTCCGGGATTTTGAAGATGAATCCAAATACATAATATATACATACAGCTATTGTGCATAATTTCCGGGGGGAAAAGTTGGAGAAAAGACCCACTTTTCGTTTTTCGTTCAAAAATTAATTCAGCATATCAAGTCTCAAGTACCTTTGGTGGGTTTCTGTATACACTGTACATTGTACATGCATGCATACACATTTTGCCTCAAGGTCTGAGTCTATACTCCTGTTTTTTATACAATATTATATATTATACAAGTATACTTTGTACATATACTTTGGAGAGCCCAACTTTTTGGACGGTTCCAGTTTGAGCAATTAATTATGGTAATTTTTCAAGGGAAAACGTTGTGTGATGTGATGAGTAAAATTCTCTCGCTCCCTCTAATTTCTTTTATTTCTTCCTTCAAGAGTCCCTGACGACTGTGTACCCTGTATGTATGTATATAATATAATCTAGCCTAGTCTAGTCTAGTCTAGCTGACTTGAGCTCTTTGTACTACGAATTTTTATGAAAGACTTTTACCCGCCACTTTTACACGCCACAGATATCTATGCATAATATTTACCATGTTTACATACCGTTTTCATCTCCAAATTTATCCGCTCTGTGTTGTGTGCTGTGAGGACGGAGGACGGAGTATGAACTGTAGCCTTTTAAAATGATTTATGAGGACTATCGAAATTTGGCGGGAGACGGGAGTGGTACTTTTATCCGAAAAGTTGGGAAAGTTTTACACACACACACACACACAATGTATGTTTCAACTTTAGTCTAATCCATGATTTTTCTCCAGACAGTGTGTACACACACAAAAGTTTGGACGTTCAAAGCTTAAAGCTCAAACCGTGGTAATGAACAAGTCAAACATCAACTCGTTTTAACGGAAGCCCACGTTAAAAACTCCAAAGCCGATTGATAAAATCGTACCAAATTTTACTTTTACCACAACTGTGTATGTACAATGTACAGTTTTATTTTTACCGGTGATAAAATATTTTGACGCTAAACGTGTATATGCAAATGAATTGACAATAAATAAACCTAATTAGGAAAATTGTCTTTGTCTCTGCATTCTGCATGTCGTCATTAAATGCAGTGTTAATTTTGAGGGTTCATTATCATATTTTTGATATCAACACGGACGCAATTTCTCCGTCAGGATGAAGATGACTTGTGAGTTGCGTAACTATGAACTGAAAGGTAAAACTGTGATGACAGGGAGCAGACATTAAAAATTAACCGCGAGATTTCCGCGTGTTATGCAATCAGGGAAATTGGATGGAGGGGAAGTCAAAGGAATGATGAAGATGATACATACACAGAGAGATGAACAATGAGCCTTGCTATGGAGCCAATTTCAAAGGGAACAGAAATATGCACAAATAGATAGATAGATAGATCCCGGGAAGTATCATCGTACGATACGATGCGGTGTGGTGACATAAAGAATACTGATACTACACGCTTGGGAGACGCTTCATCCAGCTCCCTTCCAGTAAAGGGATCCGTCTATATATATATACATTATACATGTGTACAAAGTCTACAAATTAGTTTTATTATGCAATGAAATTTTCTATGCCGTCTTCCCAATTCACACAACGGCACCACACCAAACCATTCACATATCCATTCACCATTCATTCGGCACCAAAAAGCATCTACACTGTACATAGATTCTCTGTATACATACACGGACAGAGTTGAATGGGGGAAACGTGTGGTGAGTCTAACTCACTTTGCACACATAATTCACAAGATACTTTCCCCTATACAAATAACCGTAGTCGTCGGATATAATAATCCAATAAAATGGAGCTAACTATATCTTTACTCATGCACACACACACACAAAATTAGTCATCTATCCCTTTTGAGAAGCAGAAGGCACAAGACAAGTAAATAGTCAAGTGGCAGTATCAAAATCAAATAGTCACACACGAGACGCGTCTAACGAGAGGAATTGAAGATTCTCACATTTTGTAAATTGAATCAACTCTTGTTTCTCCATCATCGCTGCAACAAAATGTTGTCTTTTAGAAACTAAATTACAAACACAATGTATGCATCATTGTTTTGTTTTGTATGTACAATTTGCTGTCTATATTTGTCTGTATTCGTCTGGACACAATTCACAATTTAAACTGGAGGAATTTGGGCATTTGCTTGAGTGCCTTTGCGCTTGAGGTTTGTTGGCTTGTTGTCTCATTTGGATGGAGAATTCGACAAATATTATACATTTGTACATGTACATACATAGATAGATAGATAGTAAGTCATACAATTGCATACAATTTTCCTCGCTCATTAAAATGGATGAGCACATTAAATTAGAGCGATTTTACGAGGTGCAAAAAAACCTGAATATTTAAACTCTCTGTCTCTGTAAATTGTACATATTTTAGTGCATGAATCTTGACTCTTGAATCATGCAAGATGCTGGGAGGAGGAGGGGGAGGAGTAAAAAGAGGAGGAACCGTGAAATGTGCATTGTAACTACATTGTACAGTCCAACAAACGCTGAACAAAACTCAACGTTTTGGACTCGGTGAGCGTGAATAAATGATTTTATTTTTGCTAAAGGTTTCGCTCAAGTCGAGACATTGTATTTGTATACAATATGTGTATGATGTATCTTTTGTCTCTCTCAAGGCAAAAGAATTTTCATTAGTTGAGAAACGTGATAGCTCTAGTATATACAGTTTGCATTCAATTCTTTGACATACATGACAAAATTGTAGTTTAATTCTCATGCTCTCCCTCTTTATCCTTGCTTTCTCTCCTCTCAAAACTAATGAACTTAATTATGCTCTCCATTTGCCAGCTCCAGTTTCCCTTTTCTTCCATTTCTTTCTCCCGTCTTACATATAATATATGTACACTATATACAGGCATCCAGAATTTTAAGGATGCACATTTACCCTGCTTTTTCTGGAGAATTTTGCATGGGCTATGCATATATATACATATATACATACATGCCTTCCTATTTTTGGCAAATTGTTCCCGGAACTGTTTTCTGCAAGAATTGCGTAGGATATTCCCTCATCCTTCGAAATTCTACCCTTCCACTCAAACAACCACTTTAGCGTGAACCTCTTTAGCGTCCTGGCTTCAAATCCACATCCAAAATCCAATTCAAAATCCAGCTTTGACCTTACACGCATTAAAATCAAGGGTAAATTTGAGCTAAATTCAAATTTAAAGGAAATGTAAATTTCCTGCTTAATTGACAGACTCGAGTCTGACGATTCTCGAGTCAATGAGATTTTTAAAAGAAAAAGTTTGAAAAAGTTGAGGAAACGGTCGTGGGTGGATTTTTCATCGATAGTGCCTGTACACTGTACACGGAGACTCAAGTAGGTTTGTGTATGCGTGTTTTGTATGGGCCCCTCAAAAAAGAAAAAGTGTCCAATTAACTAGAGAACTCGTAAACGTCGAAAAGTTTATTAATAAATGGGAAATGGAGGAGTCGTCGTTGTCGTTGTTGTTGTCGTCGTCCCATCGACACAATTTCAATGACTTTTTCTACGTTCCCATCTCACCTAATTGACACTGGCATGAGGCGGAGGCATACATAAATGAGCCAAAATTAGACTCAAGTGGAACGCCGTCAAAATAAAACGGCAAATAACAAATAAACGCTCAACCCTGACTAATATATATACAATATATACAATAATATTGTACAGAAAAGAGAAATGACAGCAACAAAATTAGTGCGAGAAGAAGGGGGGAAAGGAATGAATTTGGTCAAAAGTAATAAAAGCTGAGTTTTATAGATACATGGACATGGAAATTGGTGAAAATAAATGAGTATAAATAGCTTCGTTTAGATAATTGCTCTCCTTTGGTCTCTATTGAGTGGAAACAATTTGCGGAGGTGGGCGACTCCCAATATGTAGCATATAGCCATACTGTATACACACTAAATACAGAGAAAAACACGTGGAGCAAAAAACTGGACTTTTTTCTGATATTAATATAATGGGAGCCAAAAAGTACCTGTTTTATATGTTTTTCCACCTGTAACTCTTTTATCTATATGCGTATATTATTCAGATGTAAAAACATGGATCAAAAGCTGTAAAAATGATAAAATTGAAGCTCTCTACTTTTTTTGCCCAAAAACATGAGTAAATTTTTTGCAAAAAATATCTAGAAAGTGGCGTTGAGCGTGCAGTAGGCAAAATTACACGTGTAAAATTGAGCAATCTTCTCGTCAATGTGTGTAACTATTAGGATTCATAAAGATTGTTAGGATTATAAGGGAGAAATAATATTACTAATATTATGAATAAATAAATCAATTTTACTATGAAAAGCAAGGCAAATTCAAGACTGTACCAATGTGTGTGTGTATTAAACTTGATTGCCTCGAGCTAGTTCATAAAAACAATAGTAAAATGATAATGTGGACTTTAAATTTCAAGATTTAAATTTTGGCAATCTTTGAACCCCAGCCTTTGTCTTCTACCTGTCTTCTTCTTTTTTCCGTGCAGCCAAATCTCGTTGTCCATGAATAATTTAGTGATTTTTTCTCTACACATTATTGCCAGCCAATGACTCATTACAATAACGCCAACATACATACATAATATATTATATGAACATGAATTTTACCAATATGTTTCATCTTCTCCATCCTCTATACGGTAATTATTCACCAAATGCTTTTAAAACGTACTAACATAAATATATAAGTATACATAATACATATAGTAATCACATTTTTTGAAACAGGTGCTGAACTTTTTACGGCTTTTCTCAACTTTTCCCACTTTTGGACATTTATGACTTTATAAAATATAATATTTGAAATGTTCCTTCAAATTACAACATGTCTATAAAATTAGTAGAATGAGCAATTTGACATTGAAGCGCTAATTGAGATTGATCCTTAAATATTGTACTATGTATGATGGCGAGGCGTGGATATTATATTTATCGCTTATCGTTTAAAATCCATAGCCTATAATTATTGTATAGGGTGCATCAATCAATGCACGGTGCAATAATGACGCTAATCATCTCTCTCAATTTTTACGCATCAAATCGGTAAATTAAGTTCTTATACATATGTATGTATTGGATTTTCTTGTGCACGATTAAAAATTAAAAATATTTAAGCACCTTTTAAAATGCTTAAGGAGATAAAAATACAGTTGTAATACTGTATGTGCTATGTATATATGTGTAAAATATGCAAAAACATGATAAAATAAAAGTCTTTTAATATTTTGCATGGAAATGCTCAGTTCGTGTTTGCCTCTTGCGAAGGTTAATGAATTGAGATGGTGTATATTATGTATTATACAAAGTATAATATTTGTAATAATAAGAGAGCATCTGGTTTCAGCATTAAAAAGACAGGATCATCCTTTACATGTGTAGTAAGTATATATGATATAAATCCATGCATGATATTTACTATCTCTCGTCTTGTCGTTTCGTTCGCTGAATATTCAATAGAGAATAATACAGTGTGGAAATCCATCATAAATACCTATCTCGAGAATAATGAGTCAAGTTTCAAGAAACCTGAATGCAAGTAAATATACACAAATATGTATTCTTCTTTCTTTACGGCTTGCTTCTCTCTCCTTCTGTTTTTGTACATTTACAAATTACTTTTACAACTTGCTCTTTTTCATTATCTCTTTTCATACTTCTTCTTGTTCTTGTTCTTCTACACTGTCGTGTATCGTGGTTTTGTGACTACTGAATATTCGCAGGCTCTGTTCACCACTAAATTAAGCTCTTTCATTTCCATTCTAAAAAATTCAAAAAAAAAAACAACAAGATGAGAAACACAACTGTCGAGGATAGAATCTCGAGGCTTGACGTTTGTATGTATGTAGTTAGTGGGAAATTATGTTTGCATTTCATTTTTCCACAGTCGTATAATCTCCATTTTGAGGTCGAAGGCAGCAGAATAAAGAGATGATAGACAAGAACATAATTTAACAAGAATCAGACACTAAAGAAAAACACTATGTAAATTTCCCTTGTTTATTGACATTTAGCAACAATTTTAGCCCCTTCAATTTCGCACATGTACACATGTATTTTTTGTAATTCAACCCCAAGTGTTGTGTGTGTGTGTGATATGTTTATTCAAATTTTACTTCTTTTTCATCTTTGCGAAAAATTCAGGAGCTTGTCGTCGTTTGCCAAGGGCAACCTAAATACTCCAAATAAAGAAACAAGCCGCAAGAATGCCGATCCATCAGACATTGTGGCGTTTCTTGGATTAATATGTTGTATAATGTAAACGTACAGTATTATTCTTCTTGGTTGACCAAAGTCTAGACGGAGACCAAAAAGGAAACTTTTTCCTGTCTTTGTGCACACAGTACAAGTACAGGACAAGTTTTAACTATAGAGTTTGTACCTATGTATGCACTGGAGTTGGCTGTCGCCTTTTTCTTTTGCATTATGATAAGTCCAGTTTTCCATGTCCATGTCCATGCTGATACTGATATTGAGATATTGATATCGAAATGTGGATTGTATCGTATCGCAGAATACTGTACAGTGTACAGTGAGCCCAACTCTCTTGAAAAGTGGAAGGGGCGGGAAGGCCGAGGGAAAATACGCGGCAGACATTTATGCCTATTTTTCTGTGGGAGCACAAAAAGACAGAAATGATTAATGAAGCCGCCAGTCTTGATTTCAAGACAGCATGTCAGCAAAACTCGAAAAGAATTTTATTACTCCATTTAAATGAAGGCTCTCTTTTCTTCTTCTTCTTATTCTACTTTGTATTCGTCTTCCTTTTCTTCTCTCCTTGTACATTGTGCACAGAGGGTTCACGGCTCAAAGTAACTATGCAATAACACAGAATACAGACAAGATCAATAGAATATATTAGGAATATTTACATAAATATCTGTACATGGACACAAAAGCACAAAACGCACATCAACACATTCCCTGTCTACATATTCTGCGCATCTAACACTAATATAATATCCGTATCCGGTGGCGTTCGTTCGTGCGTCACATACCCACAAATATATTGGAAAACTATTAAGGGAAAATATTATGGGAAAACATTTTACCTATTTATTGTGGCCTCTTATTTTCCCCATTTATTATGGCTTTTATTTTTCCCTATTTATTTAGGTTGCTTTTAAGCGCACAAAAGCAACCTGAATGAATAGGAAAAAACAAAAACCTCAATAAATCGGGGAAAAAAGAGGTCTCAATAAATAGGGGGGAAAGTGGTCTCAATAAATAGGGGAGAAAGAGGTCTCAATAAATAAGGGGAAAATAAAAGATATAAGGCCTCTATTGAAACAATATAAAAAAATCCGTATCCGTGCGTGTCGAATCATACGGGAAACAAATAAGGGCCAATCTCTTGGGAAACTATTCTCCCTATATGTATTGAAGTTGCTATTTTTTCCTTTATTTTGCGGTTTCTTTTTTGCCTATACATCAAGGGTGCTTTTTTATAAAGGGATAAGAGAAAAGCTACCTCAACTTATGACGCGAAAAGCAGGCTCCATACATAGGGTGAAAAACAACCTCAATGTATAGGGATAAAAGCAGCATTAAAACAATAGAAAAAACAGCCTTGACTGATAAGAAAAGCAGTTTTTCAAGAAAGTAGTCGTGCTTGGTTAAGGTTGCTTTTTCCCTGTGTAAAGGTTGCAATTTTCCATATCTGCAGGTTGCTATTTATTCTAAACTTGAGGTTGCGCTACCTCCTATAGATTGAGGGTGCTTGATAGTTCTCTACCCCTGCTTTTTAAGGTTCCTCTCTTTTATCCAATAATCCAAGTGCGTAGTGAAAACAACGACATAAAATTGTTGGAGCAAAGGATCAAATAGAAGGGGAAATGTTTGGCACGACATAAACAGGGAAAAGAACGACGTCGAATCAATAGGGAAAAAATCTCGATCGAGTATAGTATGTTCATTAAGACATTGGACCAGATGACCTTAAGTGAATAGGGGGGGATATGGAACAAATATCAAAAGTATGATGTTGAAACAATGGGAAATAATGTCGAACATGATGAAAAGGTGACTGCTTTCAAATAATCAGGCTATTATTGACCGTATCCACATTGTTGTTACGTACGTATGACCGTATGACGATTCCCCGCTAATTTTTTTAATCCCGTCATAAGACGGGCGTCCTTACTTGTTTACAATAAATTACATTGTGTTTAATAAAATTATGAAATTTCACCGATTTTTATTTTACAAATTTTTCCGGGAATTTGAGAGTCGGCAAAGATCTGACAGAATCGAATCATGTTCTTCCAATTCTTGTTTATTTGCAAAACCAAAAGCCAGCAGCACGAATTCAGTTCGCAGCGTTTTGACTAGATGTCTTTACTGAAATAAATGTAGATTTTTGAAGTAGTCGAGAGCATTTCGAATCAGCTGGGTGTTGCTCATATAACACTGCATGTACAAATTTTCGTAGTCCATCAGCAGTTCGGTCAAGAGGCCTTCCCATGAGTCCCCCAGGCGATACTGTTAAAAGTACAAAATGGTAAATACATCATTCAAAAAAGCAATTGAAGCCTTTGGGGCAACAAGTTGTCTTGCTAATTATCATATAAATTATCGAGACAACTTGTTGCCCCCAAGAGCTTCAATTGCTGTTTTGAATGATGTATTTACCATACTTTTATGGAACAAACGGTCACCTGCTTGAAAATGGAGTAGATCCAAGGAAAAATTGTATCATTCCGTGGACCTTTTAAAAATTTTCCGTAGTTTCCATGAACAATATAAAGGCCTCGGGACGGAACATCCGCGCAGGCACAAACTGGCTCAAAGGACGGGAGCCCAGGAAAGCAAGTATCCCTACCCTCTATTTTCTTATATGGACAGTGAATCCAATATAGGTTAAAGATGCAGCTCAAAGTGTACATACGATCTGCAAAGTAATGGTACACAGCGTGCAAATGTAGTCATTTACGATTACATATTACACATGTAAAATTTAGCTTACTGGACGTTGCATTAAGAAAAAACACAGCAGTTTCGATGGTACAGTAGGAAATGGAAAATGAAGCCGTTTAATCTTTGCCTTACCCGGGTGCTGGCTAAACAGAATGTTCAGAATATCCTGATCCGCAAAGTTTATCACACTTCTATACTGAATAAAGACCTCCTTTATCTTATTTGAAAAGTTAAATGCTCGCATTCTAGTCAAATTCATTAGCATCACCCCAGCATTCAGACCTAAGACATAAAACAAAAAAGGTAGACT
>JAQIVE010002517.1:0-19600 GCA_034698285.1 Sminthurinus bimaculatus | reverse complement strand
AGCTAAAACAACTACTGTACACACATGTAATGTGTGCATACGTGAAAAATCTGAGTTAAAACTCACAACTATTCCAGTAGTGAGAGGAGAAGGATTGCTTGGTTGCGTTGATCTCTATCCTCTCCTCCATATGCATATATTCGGTATGTATATGAGTAGGCACAATTTATATACATAGATAGATATGCAGATAGTTTTTCTTTCCAGCCCTTACAAAAGTTAAATATTGAGTTCCATTTTCCCTCTGCAAGCTCTTTCGAGTGAATTCTATCCGATTCCATATCTAGGGCTAATGCTGTCTGATGCATTCAACATTCTGTCTCTCCACTATTCCCTGTCCCTCTACTTATAAAACTTAATATACATAGGAATTTGTATATTATTACATCTATTGAGCTCATTTCCCTCCTACTACTCCTACTACTACTGACGGAGAAAAAGTTATAAATAAAATTCAGGAGAGAGAGGGGGAAACCTTTTATACGTATATATATATATATCCAATTTATATTTACACATATGCATTGGGGAAGAGAGCGAGAAAAAAATTTAGGATCCTGGACCAAAAATCAACCATGGAAAAACCGATGTTGTTTCAATTATTTATTTAACATGCAAAGTCAATGTACATAGCATGTACGCACTACGTGCAGTACAGAGTATATATGTGTACCGTACAATAAAAATACGAAGAAGAAAATGCTCAACATTTTTCTACCAGATCCGGCCAAAGGTTTCGACTCTACAGCAAAACACAGCTTCTTCGATTTCAATTTGACGTAGAATGTATAAAATTAATGTTGACTTCGACATTACTTACATACACATACACATACAACAACACACAACGAAACGCCCTTGAATTTTTATTATAGTTTAGGGTAGCGAATAGCGAAGCAAAGACAACATTAACAAAAATTCATTGCCAGATTGCCACACATTACAGTAAAAGGAGAAGCATATAATAATTATGATAACATGTTATCCTGCATTTATCGAAAATTTTCTATATTATTATAATTATTAGAAAAAGAATTTGCAACATACATACACAGTCTTACATTGCAGCTACCAGCTACTGATTGTAATTAGTAGTTTGTGCATGTTACATTTTATGCGTATGAGCACCTGAATTCAAGTTTTATGCTTTACCACATTTTATGCTTATAAGTACCTAAATTCAAGTTTTATGCTTTATTGCATTGTATTGAACAAGAAGAATGCAGAATATTCTGTGTGAAATATGAATGCATGTGCCTGCATATTATACACATAGAGATACAAATATATTGAATACATGTGCGTGTAGTTCTTAATTGCTGTGAAAATCTCGTAAATTCACTCCATCGCGACCACAGTGGAATATGAGAAGAAGAAGAAGAAGAAGAAGAAGAAGAAGGAGTATTAAAATGCTTTTCAAATTCAATTATGAAGATAATATATAGCAAGAGAGATATTATTAAGAATATATTATGCATATTAACATGTACATTGTACATACACATAACTACTATACGATGATGATGACCATCACATCGACGGCACACAAAGCATTAAGACAAGCATATTTATTTTCATTGACTTGGACTTTATGAAATACTATAATTATCTAATTGTCTAACTCAAAGTGCTTTATGTCTTGTCATAAAGTTTCTCATGAAGACAGAAGACTGCACGAGAGGAAGAAGGCCGCGAAAAAAGTGTATAAGAAGAATACCCTCTTGTATGTATACACAGGATAATAATGTAAATGTAAATGCACTTCTCTCACTCACTCACACTACTTTTCTGTCTCTATAGTTTCAAGAGCTGCTGTTGTTGTTGTTGCCATTACTACAACTATGGAGAATTGCTCATCTATGTACACACAAAATACAAAATACATGATGCTCCTCCTTTTCTTATAATGTATACATACATTGCATCCACTGGAGTAGCAAAATACATTTATGTATGTACACACAAACATCCACATACATACACTCCATGTAAGTGCAAGCAATGATGGTGCAAAAATCTGAGAGAGAGTTGGAGACGGAGAGATGGAGAGAAAGAGAGCAGAGAAAGAGAAAGAAGATGTAAAGCCAATTAAATAATTTGATAAATTAGCAAAGAGGTGCCGTTGGCAACAATGTTACATGGTCAGGTGGTTAGAATCTCCATTTGTCATTTCTAGTGTGTCTCTCTCTCTTTCTTCTCTGTTTCCACACCACCTTTCTTCCTTTGTGTCGTACTTCTTGTACATATTATGTTCCTGCTCAAACACATTGACTCTCTTTGCTCACCTCGACTATTTTTTACTACTTTTCTCCTCCGGGCACGATTTTATAGTAGTACACACACATATGAAATAAATACAAATGAGAGAAACAAGCGTAAACAACATGTAGAGCTCTCATCACAACAACAAGTCTCTCCGTTGGCACGCAGAGTCAGAGTCACAAAAGCATCAGAGTCGAAGAGTAGAACCATCAACAGTATACAGTAGACAGTAGGAAGTAGCTTTCGTCTTGTGTGTAGACTGTAGACTTGTGAATGTATAGTATGCAGTAAATGCCGTATCGTATTATACTTAAACGCTTATTATGTTAGACTTGGCTTACCTCTTTTCTGCATGAATGAGAACAGTTCGTCAAGGAACTCTTTCCGCTTTACATCGTCGCTTAACTCGTACAGCTGCAATAAATTTAAAAAAATATAACATTTTTAATACCAATCAATAACTATTTTTTCCATTTTTTTTGCAAAATAAAAATTCCATTTACTTTTAGCTCCATGACTTTTGAAACAATTTAACAATTACAAGTTTTACATCTAATCAGAGCAAGACTATTATACATAAACAGTCGGTTTTTTCATTTTTTTTTGGAAGGAATACTTTAAAACATGTTTGACATTTAATCCATAGCAAACGTCCAAAAAAAAATTGCAAAAAACTAAACGTGATTTTTTTGTGTGCAACTATAGCTTTGATGACATTCTACAAAATATTTCCTGAATAATCATCGTCAACAGCATAATGGACGTCGTCTTCGTGGTTCTAAAGTCGTCATATAATAAATGACGCGAGGAAATAAATGCATTTATCATGACGTGATAATCTTATCGGAAGAGAGAGAGAGAGAGAATGAAAGAGCAAAATAGGAAAAAATACAACATCCCATTTCCCTGCATTACTTTAGAGAGAACATCATCATGAAGAGTCGTTTGCACGGCGTTCATTCCAAAATGTTTTAAACCTTTCATTAGCACCATATTCGAATACTCAAATTCCCTTCTCTCTCTCCTCTACCATTATTTCGTCATCACATTAATGTGCATTTATAATATAATAGTATGAAAATCAAGCTCGTTGTAATCAGGATTATGGCCTGTGTGGGATGGATAAAAACTGGAAATAATGCTGATAGTCTCGCTTGTAGTCAGTCATATAAAGTCATGTATATTGTGTCTCGCACTTGCTCGTGTGTACATAAAATCACGATGATATCACAACACAGAGGATAAAACTATTTAACTTGTAAGTTAAACATGGTATTGTGTGTAATGGGGGGAGAGAGAGAGAGAGAGTGAGTGAGTGAAAGAGATGAAGGAAAAAGCACGATAGAAAACAAGAGAGTTAAAGACTCAAATAATGTGATGTCCTGACACCGATCACACGCTTGATAATTTTTTGTCTCCTCCCATTCGAAGCATCCGAACGGGCTGGCTGCCCGTTCCTTGTAGTTACTTGCTCGATATGATGTGATGATTTCTTTCCTTCATAGGCGTTACTCATCCATCTACTCAAACCTTCTCTTTTTATTCACTCCTTTCTCTCTCTCTCTCTCCAAAGCTATTTGATATGTACCCACATGTCAAACTATTTACTACTCGAGAGAGATGGTTTAATTTTTTCAAACAGTTGATATAAAAAGAGCCATCATTAATTCTACTAGCTCGTTATGATTAAAAAGCATCATTCTGCATCATTCGTTCCTCCTCTGCCTCGTTCACTTGTACTTGTGTATCTACTCGTACTCCTAGCACAATATACATGTATCGTTAGTTATTAGTGAGTTTTTTAAACTAAACCGGAGAGCACTCTTAAGAGAGAGAGAGAGTACGCATAAAAAAGTAGAGAAAGAGCGAGAATCTGACACGACATTTACCTCAGCCTACAATAAATCGAGTCAGGTGTGTGTGCACACACACATACATACACAAACACCACAACAACTCCTATCACGTATAGATACAACCAACTAACCAGAGCGAGAAATGCATTACAGATATACATATGTATATGCATACATACATTTCTCACTCTCGCTTTTCTAAACACACACATCAAAACATTCCTATTAAACTCGTATGTATACACATTACATGATATACAGTGAGACAGGGAGTGAGATAAACAGAGATTGAGGAGGTATATTATATTGTAATAAGTTTCATTCGGACAAGTTTGCGTGCGGGAAAAAGATTCGTTAAGAGCGAGAAAAGAGAGCTAGGACTATTCCCGAGAGCTGAAGTTTGGTCGTCATCATTGCATTGTATTTCATCCTAGTGTAGTGGTGGTTCCTCCACGTCTTTGTTTTATATGTACGTGTGTATATACATTATCCCGTACCTCTAAACCCCTTGGTTTTCAACTCAGGGCCTGATTTTCATTGGCCATTTTCCTTTTAAATTTTAAGGTTTATTTCGAAAGTATACATACAAAACGAAACAAAATTTTCATAACTTTCACCTTCCGGAAAAGATAGTACAAAATGTTCGAAAAATGTGAAAAGAAATTTATTTTTAACCAACAAGGTCCTGATTTGGAAGTAAAAGTTGTTTAGTGGTACGGACTAATACAAAAAGTTAGATGTTGTATCGTTCTTTCTCTGGTGTGAGTGCAGACTTACGATTACATAGAATTTAATATTTATGCATGACGTACACATTTCAGTTTGTGCTCGTATATACATAATATCTATACTCGTGTGTTGAGTATATTGTCCGTTTTCAATATTATCTAGATATGTAGATATGTATGTAACTAAAGGGAAAACATGCTGAATTGAGAAATGGTGAGGAAAGGGAAAAAACCTTTAGTAGATGGGGTATAATATGTATGTATGTATGTATGTGTGCATGAGTGTGTGTGTGTTAATTTGAGAAATGTCAGCGTTGCCCAGAAAAACACCGGAGAGATTAATGACTGATAAATTATAGGAAAATATCACTTTTTACTCGATTGTCCATACACGTAATAATAATTAGATTTATAGTTTATATATGCATGGAAAATGCTAATGTACTTTTAATACAGACCTGTTTTTCCATTGCTCGCTCTCTTTTTCCCTTCCTATCTCACTTACTCATTCTATGCCTATTACCTATTACGAATTCCAATCCAATGTGTATTATATTATTATTATTATCGTATTATGCACTATGAATTTGAGTTGAGGAAATATGTGAGAAAAAAAATAGTTACAATAAGCATATTCTCCATTTCTCTACTTATATCATCTCTTTCTCTCTCGTGTGTGTGTCGTTTTCATTTCATTTCTCGATTCTCGGCGATTATTAAAAACATTAACTCATGCCAAGAACAGTAAAACAAGAAATATATATTACTACTTACTAGTTACAAGTACAAAAGGAAAAAAACAAGATGAAAAAAACCAAACCAAAGTAGAGAGGAAATGAAATGAAAGCAAACTAATAATTCCCAAAAGTCTTTAGCCACATAGGCAAAACTTTGCCTTTTGAGCCGCATAAGTGTAACATCACATAATATAGAGAGCGGAGCACAAACAAAAACGGACCAATTCCTCTCTTTTTCTCTCTCTATCATAAATGTTCACAAAAAGCAAAAAGAAATAGATGAACACACACACACATACATATGTGCATAAAAAAGCAATAAGGAATAATATTCAACCCACACTATCAACATCAAGTATGTGGATGATGGCAACTCTCGGCTCTTTTTTTACTCTCATATATATTCTACACAGTTTTACCCGAGGAAAAGAAATAAATACCGAAAAAAATAGGCGCATATATGCACTTTAAGAATTAAGAAAAGGAGAAGGCGACGAACAAGAATAAGAAGAAGAAAAAAAGAACTAAAACCATTATCATGATATGATGTGATAGAAAATCTGTTGCTCCGTCTCATTTCATCCTTTATCCACATACAAATAATACACACTCATAATATTTGAAATGTATGTATAAAGTAGGAGCTTCAAAGGCTCAAAGAATTACCTTGGTCATCACATGAATAACTTGTGTGCTGACTTGTCTTCTAATGAGATTGTCGTATAAAATTATTGCATTGCTGCCATCGGCGTTCCTACATTACTTATTACTTTCGATACAAAACACTATCTATCTATCTACTACTACTTGCTGGTTCCTCTTATACTTATGTAGATACTCAATACTCTCAAAGTTCTCTCTCTCTCTCTCTCTCTCTCTCTGTTTCACTAGCTGGACAATAAGATGGGATTGAAGCGAGATACAAGAGACGGTATATAAATGAGCTCGTGTGCACATCATCATAGACAGGATACACCCAAGTCGTTATAACCAACTACTTCTAATTAATCAAATTCCCAATTACAAATTTTCGTGTAATCGAATTCTTATTACTACTTTGTCTACTCGTCGTCTTTCCTTATTGCTCTCTCTCCCTCTTCTAAACAATAACTAGTACTCACAGCAAGTTCAACATTATACAGGTATGAGATCAAAAAGTTTTTTAAATATATAACGTGTGCTTGTTACTCATATTCTACTTTTACACATACTCAATCATGCACACATTATGTCTGCGCAGTGAGGGGTTATTAATTCGAGCATTTTCTTTGAAAATTCAACAAAATTCCACCATAATATTTTATGAAAAACATGCATCCTATCTCTATATATTGAAGATTGAAGAATAAGGAGGCGGATCGACATCGACCACATCTCTCACAATAAATATAAAATAAAGCAAGAACAACAACATGCTATATTTTTTCATAGTTCTCGTCCTTCCAAATTTGAATGAAGCTTTGTCACGCCAACCCGCTCTCTCTCTCTCTCTCTCTCTCTCTATTAATGCATAACAATAATATAATGTTATGTATTAATAATAATATGAATCTCTAATGTCTACGTTATTCGTCCATATTATTTTTCAATATTATTCTTGTGAACAATAGAGAATTGACGTCATGGCAGTAATAATATGCTGATGAAATACACCCATAGATAAAAAGGTCAACGCAATATCACATGAGTACACAATCCACATAATGCCTGAGCAGAACTTACGATCCTCTGAGTAAAGGAGAGACCAGGAATACACGTCCAAACAAATTTAAAGTTTGGTTTGGATTTAATACATTTAATACTATACTTCATCCACTTAATACTGCTTGTGACAGAACATAGACACAAGAAATTCGTTGTATGTGTGTATGTATACGATACATGGATTGAACTACAGACAGAAGATGTGTATATTTGCAATGCTAATAAGTCTCTATCAAGAAGTTTCCATTAGAATAAATAATTTTTTTCATCATCACACGATACAATTTAGTAGGGAGTGTAATGAGAATCAACTTGTGATAATTGAAATTCAAGTAAATAAGAAACTACACCACAATTTCCTCAATGTACACGTACACATTGTATTATATAGTGTATGCATACAGAGGGGTATAAAAACGCTGTGAAAGTTTATTTAATATTAATGATAATTATCACAATAAAATTTGTTTTTATGCATTACAATGTTTAATCCTGTCCCCTATATTCCATCCACTATAAATTTTCTGGTAAGGCTCTTCAAGAAATACTAAAAATATTTTAATTTTTTATCATTTCCATTTATATGGGATTATTCAGAAGCTGCATTTTCTTCCGAGCTCATGTTCATTCGTTCATAACAAAACCGGATTACACTAACTACTGGCAGCTATGTATATGTGTTTGTATTTTTTATATGCTATATGCATGTAATACATAATCGTTTTGAACATTTACATTTAAAAATCACGTTTGTTATATTCTAATAATACAATATAAGGCGTATCATCAAATTACAACTTATAACTGATAATACGCAGGGTATAGCAACAATATGATTCTAATCGTACTTCTTGTTCCATATGCATGAGCATTCTATATAAATTGGATTTTACTTGGTTTGCTTGCTTCTTCATCTTATCCTATACCATACCATTCATTCCTTGTTTTCCCGAGAACTCTTTCACTCTAACCAATCCACCTCATAATTCTTAATACGATGAAAATGGCTATGCACTATCCGATAAAGATCCTCGTGCGCTCATACCTCCTCCTAAGCTTCTGTGATTAAAATTGTTTTTTTTTCTCTTTCGCTCATACATTTTATACCATTAAACATTTGCCTTTTGTTATTATTATTATTACTGTTGTTTTGTGTGTGTTTCGCCTAGGTTTTTATTTTTTGGGTTTGGTTTCATATGTATTATGATTATGTATGATTAAAAGGACCAAGTCAACGAAGAAACGATGAAAATGAATATGATGATGATGATGATCATCATCATCACCATCATTAATTGCATAAATACTAATAAATACTGAGTAGATGAGACAAACAAAAGAAAAAACTGTTCACCACCATAATAGAAGAATAAAGGAAGACTTTTCTCTCCACACATATGTACATTGTGCATACAATCGAAATAACTATAATATATGTACACAGTGTATATAAATATATGCAAAGTGTTTAGCGCATAATAATAAAAACCGTAAAACGCCATGGCATGGCTATCTCTACCATCCATCGTTTTTGTGTGTATAATATACACATACTCCCGTCCTCATGCATTAATGTACAAGTACGCCTTTTTGAATGCAATGAATTGGAGGTAAATCCCAATTAACTTTTTGTCCAAGTCCGTTCATCCACCACCACGACTATGTATTACATACTACATACATATTATATTATTGCTAAGCGAGCACTGTCCAATTCAAATTATAAAATAATACGATTTGAGAAAAGTATCTTGTATGTGTGCACATTTAAAAGCTGTAACTTTTCATCCTCGTCCATATTCATGTTCTATATATCCATAATATGTATAAACCCCGTTGTCGTCATCGTTAACGCTGCTTTAACATTATCACAGACCACAGACACATAATACTATTACAATTTACCTGCATTTATAATGTGTATAGACTGTAGACGTGCATATGTACGTACGGAAATAAAAAGGTGTGCATGTGGAATTAATAAGCAAATTATTCACAGGTGTCAAAGGCACCTTGTTATGTTCCTCTTCTTTCTCTCCGTACTCCGTCCGGACACAGAAAGAAGGAACGATAGAAGGGTGAGCAGCGGAAAAAAGCCAACGGCAGGCTGATGATTTTCTTCTAGACAAAATACACAAATCCACACATATACATATACGTGGATGTATGTGTACATATAAACGCTCACTTACTCATTCACTCAGACCTATCGAGCTACACAATACACAGACGCATATATATACGTATATATAGACATAGGTAATCTAGACACTGTATACTGTGTACTCTATACAACACAAGGGGTGGATATCTAAAGCAATCAGTCATTGTCGTTTCGAATAAAGCACTTTTCACATTTGTCTTGAAAACTCTTGGACAATATTAAATCATACGTCAACCATATATTTATTCCCTGTTCCCTCTTCACATATTTTACTACCAACTATAAACTAAAATGTATACTAATGGCTAGCATCATAAACATTATTATTTCTTGACTCATACATTAGCACTACATTTGTATTTCTAAATAGCAAGTAATTCGTCTCATTCTTCGACTTGTCCTTTTCCTTCTACTTGGTCTCAATTCATCTGGATCTCTGCGAAAATTGCAATTATTCCATACTTTCAAACATGCGTGATATACTCGCATAAATGCATTTAAATATCCTTGCATGTTGTATGCATGCTTGTGTGTACGTGTATTGTATTCCGTTTTGATGAGAAAAATTAAAAACGCTAAAGACAAATCATCATTATTACTAATTACCTCTAAACTTTGACCAAAATATATGTGTAAACAATTATGTATGTACATGCACACAGTTACACTAGGTAGGTATAGCAGGTACTCTACTTTTTCCTTTGTACCGTCTACAATCGTTAATACCTTTGCGATATAAAACGGAATAATAATTTTTACTATAATTACAATAGCAGTTCATTTGTAATATTTGTATGCTTAAACTCAACTCCTTCAATTACAATGGTGACATGAAGTACTTACATACATACATACATACACTAATGTATCAGTCCTTCCTTATGTACATAATACCAACATTTTTATTATTTATACATACAATTTTATATATTTGAACAGACGAATGGGAGAGGGAGAGGGAGAAAGAAAGAGAGAGAGAGGAAAAAAGAAATTAATGACTAACTCATTAAACATCCACGAAGATAATAAAAAACGTGTATAAAAGGCATTGTACTCAGCAAATAATTATTTTAACATTGTACATACTCATATACACATACACACATTAACGTGAATAATATCTACATGTATAAAGAATTCAAAGCTCCATCATCACCTCGTCCATATATATTTCGAGAGACATAATACATTATTGATATTTCATCTCCATCCATAATAACATGTGAAAATATACAAAATATCCGTCCGTGCAATGCACATATACATACAACATACGCTCGTTGCTAATAGATCAAGTCGACTATTAATAGTGAGAAAAAGGTTAACGTTATCATATACATGCATACAGTATGGGAAGAGTATCAAGGAAAGTAAAACAAAGCTAAGTTAAGCTAAATACATAATGTTATGTCCCATGTTATGCACACATCCATAATCCATATAGTATCTCTTTATATTTATTGTGCTTTATGAAAAAATTGTACACTTACATATTATGTATACTATTACTGTTAATACGTGTGATAGCTCTTTCCACTTTACCAATATAATGTTCTCATCACTCCTAAATCCAAATTACTTTCGGCGGTTGAAACAACTGTAGACTAATACATATCTATGTACTATGTACCTATAGAGGAGTTGATGCAGATGAACAATGTATCAAGGATAACAAGGACATATAACAATAATAATAATGAGAATATTATATCAATAAATTCCACAACATCACATTCAAAGTAATGTTTGCCAATAAAAATCTTTCGATTCCCCCTCACTCTTCCACTTTCTTTCCCTCAAAGTCTCAAGCAATACACTTTACTGCACTGACTATGTATATGGGTCTAGTGTGTACAGTTTACAGTTTATGCTTGTTTGTCTATCCCATGCATTGCATTGCATCCTGATTGTATATACACCATCAATAATAATACAACCTCCTAAAAATTCCAATAAAAGTCTTCTCAAAGATATTTTATACATGATGAGTAAATATAAATACAAACGTCATACATTATAAAATCCACAGTGGAGACGAAAAAGATGATGAAGACGAAGAAGCAGAAGAAGAAGGAAACGTTTATCTCTTTACTCATCACATGTAAGTACATTGTCGGAGTGTACCTATCTGTATACTGTATACATATGTATTATGTATATACAGTGGGTGAAAAACCCATTCAATCTTGAACCAATCTGACCATCGAAATAAATAATTTGTGAGACTGTACATATTACATGTATTGTCTATGGTCTCTCATCTTTTAAACGATGGAATTATAGAAAAGAAAACATACTATGTATGCATATGTAGTTTACATTTTACTGAGAGTGCCCATACCTGTATGCATATACATACTGTATAAATACATACAGAATGCTGTATGCGCAGGTAATTTTACATCCTAAAGGTAGACTACACTTAAGCATGCTTTACCAAAGTAATATAAAAGTAACATTAAAAAGATACTCCAGCATTTTTTAACTACACCTAGCCCAAATGAACTTTTCCCTCTATACAATACTCTTTCTCCTTCTCCATCCATACCTTTCATCTCTCATCAGTATAAAGACAAAGTATTATAACTAGAACTACGAACCTTCTTCACTGTTCATGTATTAAGCATCTAGATGATATTTCATACTCACTACTACGAACACTTTTATAGAATGTAAAATGCTAACCACCATCCACCACTCGCAATCAAAATTTAGGATACTTACCGATGACATGGAAATAATTTTCTTTAGTGAATCTATAAAAACCACATCAGAACTAAATACACAGTCAAAACCGAGGAAGCATTCCAATTTTTCCTAAACTAAAATCTTATTTATACAAATCGTACTTATGCACAAACATGCATGTAAATGTGTACATAGTGGGAGCCAAGTATATTACATATTACATAGACATGTAGAATAGACAAAGAAAGAACTTTGCTCTCTGCTTCTCTCTCTCTGTCTTCGTTTCTTTCTCCTCACTTGTTTGAGGTTCGAACCAACAAGTACAGAAATGGGCAGACGCCGTCATAAAAATCAATATTTAAAACTTATTCTTACTACTTCATATTGTATACTCATAGACATGCATAATTCTATCTATATATTAGATATCCACACATATTTTTACTAATGTGTACATATCTCATCTTGAGATTATTCTCTTTAAAACAACACAACTTATATAAACACACACATACACACATGATATCGTCAAACAATGGTTATTTATTATTACATTATTATTATTATTAAACATATCTCCCTTTACTCATTTCATTTTTATTATACATTCTCCATCCCTCCCCCTTATTCCATAGTCAATAGTGTACAAAAGCAAGCATATGATTCGGAAAAAATGAATACGCATACAAAATATACATCCCGTTCTTGACCTATTAGATTCTTATGCTTGACAATGGAGGATGGATAAAAGGGGGGAAGCGGGGAAGAAAAAAAATGCAACGTTCCAAGTGGGTGCAAAAAACAAAATCCCAAATCATTTTATTTAATGATTCACTCCTATGGATCTTTTGCACAGATATATGTATATATATATATTGAGCTTTGAGCAGAGAATCACGACATAAGTGCAAGAAAGCATGATGGAAAAATGTAAGGGAAGCTATGCAGAATATAATCATGATGATGCGGTCGTAATGGGAGAACATTTTACAGTTCACACACATGATGATGTATGGAGAAACTATATGGTGAAAATTCTTCAATCCATCGAGCTCTCTCTCTCTCTCTCTGTATCTACTCTTGATGTTTCCTCGCACACTATAAGTCACTGAAATGAAATATGGCAGAGCCAATATTTGAAAATAAGAAAAGCAGTCTTCTTCTTCCTCTCTCTCTATGATAATATTACCTTGAATTATACCTACATGTGTACAATGTGGTTACACACCGTACATATAATGTCTACCTTTCCTTAACCATCTCCCTGTTTTCAGGTGAAGCGCGCAACCCAAGTAGGAATAAGTAAGTATTTAAGCATTATGTTATGTTATATGTTATGAGTGTGAAGATAATATGGTTTCCACCTGCTCTCTCCTCGCCATGGAACTTGGACTACTGCGCGCTTGTCGCTTCTCTCCCTTTATCCAATAATCCTCATCTACCTCTTTTACCTTTCCATCTTCTTCTTGGTATAAAACTGAAGCAAAACTCTCTGAAATGTACACCGACCATTATAATAATGTATATGTAATATACAAGTTATAAATGCTCATCTTCTCTCCCAAATATCATCACACTAACTTTTTTTTCCATTCTCCGTTTTTACTTCTTTCTTACAGATATTCGTGCAAGATACAAGTTACTATTAAATAAACTGCTGCGTTTTCTTTCTCCCTACACACAGTACATTCTCTCAAATATGCGTTAAATATCCCATGTAGAAATATGTGTGTGTATACATATACATATGTAATGCACCCATCTAATCTCAGACCTAATAGAGAGAAGAATGAGATAGAAATAGGCACACATTTCAATGTAATATGTAATGTATAATAATGTCGGAAAAACAATAGTCATAAAAGAAGAATAAAGAAAGAGAGCCCAGACAAAATCAAATAAAGCTTCGTGCCGTTATAAAATCTTTTTTTATGAGTTCTCATTACGTAGATATATATAAACATATACTCATGCTACAGGCTTCTTGTCAAAGAAGAGATTTTTCCTTTGCTGAGCTCATTCCATTATCGAAGACGACGACGACGACTGAGAGGCTAAGAACGAGAGAATTTTTGAACATCTTTTGCCATATTCATCGTCATTGCTAGTGTAAATCTTTTGTAAGCGATAAGGCACCCCCTTAATATCAATAGTCATATCTATTGGTAACAGCAACAGTCGGCATATGTACTTACATTTATGTGTACCACCACATGCATTAGCCTGTCTGAAAAAAAAGTTTCCCATCGATTCGCACAGTATTTAGTATCCGGCAGATTTGATGAATATATTGTAACAAATGCTTGTCCGTCAAATTCCTTTACCACTACTACTGTATATACGCGTACACATCATGCTTGCTATTAGTCAGGGGGAATAATAATTTTCCCCTTCATCATTGACCTCCATGATTGTCACGGCCAGAGTCAAACGGAAAAATTAATTCAAAGCGTCAACCCAACAAAGGCTTCGCCGACAAAAACTTAGTAATTAAATTTGATACGATATCACGTTCGCATTCTGTATACTAAATATATAGCATGTATGTACGACATGATATGTCTATTCTTCTTTATGTCTCCTCTTTCATCTACTGATGAATGGCTAATAATAATAATAGTAATCTTCATCATCATATTCTATTTGATATTTGATGACTTCATTTCGTGTCAACGAATTGTACAAACAAACCATGGAGTACATACTACATTATTAATATACAATATACCCATTACACGTACATAATACGTATATGCATAATATTTTACATGGGATCTATCTAGCGAATATCACAAATCACAAGCCTTGCAAAAATAGATATGCTACACCCACATTTTGAGATGAGAAAAAGAGTACCTAATAAATAAATACTTACTCACTTCATAATGACTTTATCAGATCATATTTAATAAAATCCCAAGAGTAAGCACATATAAATGTACATGTATAGGTAAAGGTATTATCATTTATTCTTAGTCATCATTATCATCGTCATGCTTATGTGTATACAAGCCGCTGATGGATCTCCCTCCCCTTGATTATTTATCTGCGGCACTTTTCTTTCTTTCTCCCCAGCGTTGTAAATACACTGATTTAAATATATGTATATGTAAGTTTATATAAATACAACACACTACACAGCATATTATAAACCGTGTGTGCTCAACTAATAACTCGAATGACAATAATACTAATACCATTAAAATATAACATACAAATCACGTATAAAAAACACGTAGGTATGTAACACATAATAGGTACATATTTATTAGTATTGGACATTTCTTGTGTGTCGTGAACATTCTTAAACACTTACTCTACCTCTCTCTCTCTCTCTCCTCTTTACTGTGAAAAGTGCATAATATCCTTGCATGTATATACGCTTTTGTCGGTACGTTCTCTTTGGAAAATCTGAGACGACCATGTTTACACACTAGTCACTAGTCAAATGCTCAATCACTAACATGTACATGTACAAAGTACATACACGCTTTTTCTCATTACGTTAAAAAATACTATATCGCCTTGTCATGTCACATCAATAAAATAATGTACAGGTAGAGTATTTATCTACTCTATGTAGTAGTATTATGGTAGGGTCACTATAATATATCTATAATATCCACCATATTGGTACATTAATATATATATACATAATCTAAAAAATAAAATGTATACACAACACATAAAAGACTCGTATTAATATTTATTATTTTCCGCAGGAAACAAAAACTCACATCATCATATCATCTCTCCCTTTCTCTCGCACTTTTCAATGCACAATTAATAAACGGATTCGTGTACAAACACACCAACCGTAATCGCTGATGTAATATCGATTATGAACAAATGTAAGTACATAATACCTTCATATGTATGTACACATGCACATTGTACTCGGTGTACCAAGTCGCCTGTTTAAAACGCGCACGCCTTCATGATTCAATCAAGATTTTTATTTAGTTTTCTTTTATGCTGTAGTTTAATAATTTAACGACCCTCAATAAACTGGTAATTCGACAATTAATTTCACTGCCCTGTGTATTGCTCTGTGAGTATACGATATGTATGTGTACATACACACTGACTTGAATGCGATAAATGTGAGAATAAGCACATATTATATCTAGCTATTATTATTTATATTGTAGTAGAATATTGTATCGAATTTAATACAGTGACTTTTGCTCCTCTTCTTTTTCGCTATCGTCATCATCATCATCCAGCTTAAGAATATTATGTTATATATATTTCATGTTTTCCCCTTGTCATAATATTAATTGCTCCAGTAAAGTTTTTTTTACCATTGCCCCAAAGTTAGACAAGCGAACATCATAGACAAAACTACTTGTGTAAGACAAGACCTTCCACAAACCTTTTTAAAAATATTCTTTATATAACATTATAATAGAAAATATATTATTGCAAATAGCAAATGGCACACAAGCAATCAACTTTTTGTTTGAATCAATCCAACAAAGGAGTTTAATGCTGAATTTAACACACAGACACACACACCTACATATGTATGGCTCGGTGTTATCGCCAATATTATGATTATCAATATAATTTTATTATTGAGGATAAGTCATCACGCTAATACAAAACAAAATGCATTAAAAAGCTATCAATGAAAACAAGAGGGGAAATAAAAGAAATAATAAATTTAATAAGACACATGCACTTATAGGTACGTATATGTATAGGGTATAGGGGCAAACTTATACAAATATAGAAGACAAAACGTCTATAATATAATGTATTTATGTGGAACGATCATCAATATAATCATCAGCACATAGATAAAAACAAGAGTAAATTAATCATAATATGAAATGCTATTAATTTTTTCTCCCTCAACAAACAACAATAAAGTTCATGCATATACACAAACAACAGAACGAAGAAGAACAACTAAAAGAATAATAATAAGTCTTCCTCCTCCTCCTCCCCTTATTTGAAAAAAACTTCACCAGAGTGTAATCAATTTCTCAAACCTTGGATAATTAACAATAAAACTTGACAATAGTCAAGTATGTGTGCATGTGCATACATATGCATTATAAATGTATACACAATAAAAGGTACAATACAATACAAAATATTAAAAATGTAATAAGTACATAAACTTTACAAAGTGATGATATATTAAGCTAATATATCATCATGTATAATAATTATATAGAGCTCATAATTCTCCCTTTCTGGAGACGCAAAGCTCAGGATGATAGTTTGAACTAAACAAATACAAATACATACATAGCTGATGCGTCTAATGGAGCAAATTCACTTTTTCGATTTTGCCCAAAGTGAGACAACGAGAAGATGGAAAAGAATTAGAAATAAGTCAAAAGGAATGGAATTCAATGAAGGCCATGTCGACTGACACTGGAGTGGATAAATATACAGTGCTTTCACAAAATAGAATCTGTACACATGGAATGACTGAAGGGCACTTTGAGAGAGCGACCAAGATGGAACGTGAATGGACTTTAAGGATGATGCCGTTAGCACCGTGTTTACAGTCTCTCTTGATTTCCACTCAATCATTCCAATTAAACTCGAATGATGAGGAGATGTATAAGAGGAACATCAAGAATCCTACACAAGGAAAGGAACATGAACAGGAGTAAAAAGTAAAAAAAAGTACATTAAAAAAATCTTCCATTGAAAGCCTAACTCCATGCACGGCAAATCGTGATTAGAGCATGAAAAAAAGGTTAATTTGTTTTATATTGAGCCAGAAGTTCAATGTAATTGATTGCTCATTTCTCCCTTTGTTTAAGAATAAATTATTATCCAAGATTCTGAGGTCGCTCTCTCGGGTGGTAGTCGCAAAAGACTGTGTGCCTCTACCTATCCCTCTCACTTTCTTTATTATTATTATGATACAGATACAAGATACTTACTTACATAAGGTCAAGCAAGCCTTTACAATTTACAATGTAAAATGTAAAGGCTTATACACATACCTATACACATACAATAAGAATGGGATCATACAGGTAAACACAATTTTGAAATTTTCCATTGAATTCCCCTTGTGTTAAGTATCGAGAATTGAGTTGCGCGAACCGAGAAAACTCTATTACACACACACACAACTTACTACACAATAAATGTAACAAAAAAAATTAAATACTTTTCATGGAATACATACGGAATAAAGTACACACACATAACCACCCCATCAAACCAACAATATCGGGGTTTGAATTACCCATACGCACAAACAAATGAAAATCGTATCATACACATACACACTACACACATATTTACAAATATGTTACGTTCTACCAAGCTATATAAAAAGACGAAGACGAAAAGAAGAAAAAAGGTTCAAGGGGCGTGGATCTTCAATCTTTTATTTGCGATGAAATTTATGACTCGGCCGCTAATATCTTTTTCTTTTCCCGTTCTCTCTCTCTTTCTTTCTTTCTTTCTGAACAAAATTCCTGACTCCGAAAATGAAAATGATCACTTTTTCTCTGATGCTTCCTCTTTACTAAAACTTAAGGACTGTGCGCACTCCTTATGCACAAGTTTATTCAATGTGCTATAGCAGACTCACATTAATTTCACATGTGCGTGTGTGTGTATGGATACAGTTTATACTTAAGGGATTGAGGCAACGGCGCAGAAAAAGGAGATAAAACGAAAAAATGCCTTGTTATTATTATTACTAGCACTACTATTCTTGTAGATTGCATTTCTAGACATACAAACTCTCAAAATACTGTTAATAAGATCATATATCCATCTACCTACTTTTAGCTCTTGTTGCTTTTTTTTATTTCGTTTTCGTCTGCGTTCTGCCTCAATATCTTCAAGTTTGTTGTTATTACACACATTTATAAAAGCCGACTCTCTGCAAATGCCAAGTGAAACTGCCAACTTGTGTCATGTACAACATATTTTGTTGTTTAAAGCTGACAATAGAAGGTCAAAATCGAACATCTATGATGACCGTATTATTGTAACCCTTTTATTTTTTATATTATATTATCACCTGTATATCATTCCATTGTATCGTATTGTATTTGAATTTTTTTAGAAATTTCATTCCATATCCCTCGTTCTACCGATGATAAATACTTAATAGACTAGAGAGAGAGAGAGAGAGAGAGAGAGAGAAAAGATATTATATACGCTTTGGCAAAAGAATGAAATTTAACTGCTAAAATTCAAAAGGAAACATGGCCTCTATCTCTCTCCCTCTCTTTCCGTCCTATCTATTTAGTATCTAGCCTATCATTACATTTTCATAGTCCAGTCTCCTTTCTTTCCAACCAAATTCCAATGTTCTGTAATTGGCTTTTCGCTTTCCTTGTACTATATTACATGTATAGATATATCATCCAAAGATACAACGTGTGGTAGTTGCATATGTGGCTGAATGCAATAAAGAACGAGTTAGCACTTTGATGGCACATTATCTAGTGAACGACAATGAAAACGCAT
>JAQIVE010002516.1:0-19606 GCA_034698285.1 Sminthurinus bimaculatus | reverse complement strand
AGAAACTTCTTCAACTTTAATAGCTCCTAACAATAATGCTGCTGCAGGGCCGCAACAAAAGCTTAAAGTAAAAATATAAATAATACTATAGGATATGTTTATATAATTTTTATAATTTTTTTATTGAATATTTTTATACATCACCCCTTTTTTTACAAGTCTGACAATAAGATAAATTTCATAAAAGTAATTTATGATCTATGCTCAAAAGTTGTATGTAATGTGATTTTTTGTACTGATTTGAGTAAAATTTTAAATTTGCAACAGAAATTAAATATAAAAAGTTCGTTTGCCCTCAGAAAATATCATTTTATTTCTATCATTGTTTTATTATAGCGGATGAATTCTTTGAAAACGGAACAAGAAAAAGCAAAAAATACTGAACCGTTTTTAACTTTTCATGTTATTCAATCTGGATCGGCCAAGTCTACTGAAGTAGTACCTCCCCGACAGAAAGAACCAAATCATGGAAAAGTACCTAGTCTTAATACTTCTACGAGTCCATTGGCTCTTTCAAAATCCAATCAATCCCCTACGAAAGGTGGCTCAACTCCTACAACTCCTTCACCTATTCATACTCCTATTCAATTGAATCATCAAAACCAGCCTCACTCTGGTTCTGGAACAAGTGCCAGTAGTAGTAAAATGGGTAGTGAAAGCAGTAAACATGGTGTTGTACGAGATAGACATGTTTCAAGCTCATCAAAGGATCATAAATCCGAAAAGGACACTGCAAAAGGAACTAAGTCTGCGCATGGTGGTCGTTCATCTAGTACATCGGAGAAAACTACTCCAAAGGAAAAAGCAACAACACCGAAAGAAAAAATTACGCCAAAGGAAAAGAAAGTTAAAGCAACAAAAGAATCGCTGAGAGAGTTGGAAAAAGAAAAAGATGCTAAATATGGCCGTGATGCAGAAACTTTGATGAAAGAAAATATAAGAAAGACCATTAGAGAAACTTTAAAAACGCGTTTAAATAACGTCACAGAAGAAGACAAGGCCGCGTTTCCTTCTACAAATACGCCTGAATTTTTGGCTGAAAGAATAGAAGAAGAATTAACAATACTTTATGGAGGTGCTAATAATTCAAAATGTAAATCCAAATATCGGAGCATTTACTTTAATTTAAGGTTAGTTTTTATTCAAAATTTGACCTTTTCTATAACTACGCTACTTATTGTGATAATTTCTTGTGAATATTATATTATATTTATGTACATTTTCCTCATTCAGCAAAGAGAAAATGGGGGAATAATATTAAATATTGATGTTCATACTTTATACAGGGATGTCAAGAACTTTCTTTTTAGAGAAATTCTGCAAGGAAATATTAAACCTCGGTAAGATTATAATAAAAGCACTTTTGCCTTGTTTCTTATCACATGCAAAGTTTTGTATTTTATTCCTTGACATTGTTTTGTTAAAATGTATGTATTTATTAGGTATTTGTTTTCTAAATAAATTCTCTTGTCTTTATAGTGACTTGGTCAAAATGGAACCGACGGAGATGGCATCGGCAGAATTATCTGAATGGAGGAATAGGGAAAATCAAAAGAATTTAGAAATGATTAAAAAAGCTGAATTAGACAAATTAGCTGAAGCAAAGAAACAGGAGCTATTAGATAAGGGAGCTGAAGTAGAGGCTGTTGAAAAAGTTGAACAAGAAGCAAGAAAACTTGACATCTCAGATGTTATTGGCACGAAGGAATCTAAAGGATCGTCAGATTCTGAAAAGAGGGAAGAGGACGGTTCCGAAAAGAGTTCATCAAAATCACATTCATCTCACCGAAGAAAAGACAAAAAACGAGACAAGGACAAACACCACCGGGATTCTAAAGATCGCCATTCATCATCGAGAGACAAAGAACGTGAAAGGAAGGACAGTTCAAGTAGTAGTAGTACTAGAGACAAGGACAAAAAATTAGAGAGACGTCGAAGTCGTGATGAATTAGATGGTAGTAAATCAAAAAGTAAAGACTCTGAAAAGGATAAGTCAAGTAGTAAAGACAAGGCAAAATCTAGCAGTAGTAGTACTAGTAAAGATAGAGAGCATAAGAAAGATCGTGATAGTAAACGGGAGTCAGATAAACATGGTAGCGCCAGTCGGGATAAGGATGTAAAAAATACTTTAACACATCAGGTATAACAGCAAAAATAATATTTCGAATTTTGATTTATTAATTCATAAAAGCATGAATGTTTTGGTAAAAAATCCTACTTAAGTATTTCATATCTTACGGACCTTTATAATCTAAGGTTTCCCATGTAAGAACCACTGGAGTAGCGTAACTTTCTTTTGAAATTACAGGGTATTTTTACTCTACATATATATTTGGTCGTTCTCCCATGGGAAAACGTGGAATATTAAGGATAGCACGTGTATAATCTCTTAACTTGATTGGAACCAAAAGCTAACTTGATATTCTTTGAATTTGAAACAGGATTCAAGTGAAAAATTGGGTGTGAAGTCTGAAAATATTTCACCTGAAGATTCTCAATCCCTAGAAGGCACGCCTGTATATTCTTCAAGTGAATCGTCTTTAAATCAATCTGATTCCTTAATTAGCAAGCTAGAACATGGTAAAACAATAAACGATCCATCGCTTTTCGGACTGAAAATAGTGTTGACATGCCATTCTATTAACATTGGGCATAAATTTGAACCACGAGAAGGGAAAGGAAGCATTACGTCATAGCAAACCAAATTAACCAAATGAGACGACAACTGTAAAGTTGTTATGTCATGACTAGTCAACTTTATATGTATACAATGTCAATGAAGTTGCATGTCAACAATATTTTTTAGGCCGACAAACAACAATTCCATTTTTTTTCACATGGTTCAATAGCATATTATTATTTTGTTTTTTAATTTTTCTTATAATGGGATTAGACAATAAATACATCCACGTTTTAATGTATGTAATAGGCTTGAAGGATTCGTACAGTTATAAATTAAACGACCATTGTAACATTACTAATGTCCTTTTCTTACGCTTATGTACAGGTGTAAGACATTCAACAGATTCTGAACAAGAAATGCCGTCATCTACAATTAAAACTCCGGATTTTACGGATGAAAAGAAGGAGAAGCCAATTTTTAGAACAAAATTAGTGATGCATGAGCTAGGTTCATTTGGAGCCGGTGTGTATCATGTTTCTCATAATAGTTTAGAAGGAACAATATTTCCAGAAAGTCCTGTTCCAATTGTTGGACGAATTTCCCCGGATACCGTGTGGGATTATATTGACAAGATGAAAAAGACGAAAGAAGTAATAATTCTACGATTAGCCCCTGACACCCCTGCAGATTCGGAAGGGTATATGACTTTTTTTACATACCTTTCTTCTCGTGGACGACTCGGAGTAATGGGTGGGCTGATTCCTCCTTTAAAGGATGTATATTTAATACCACTGGATAAGCATGGCCCAGTCAATCGAGTAAGCGTTCATGTTCCAATAATTTTATAATATAATATATAGTAATAATTAATATTATTGACTATTGACCTATAATTTTATTTGAATAATAATCATAATAATAATCATATTCACTCTACATTATTCAACCCATCATATTCTCAATTTTAATTTATGAAAATTTATGATTTGTAGGCACTTTTACCATTTCGGGGTCCCGGTTTGCCTAAAGATAGAAACCATTGTTTACTAGCTGTAGTTACACGCCATGTTATGGAGTCGTCAATACCACCCATGATTCAAGCAAAACGAAAAGCATCATTGGCAGGTACATCACCGTCGACACCACCAAAGAAGAAAAAAGTATCTCCTGTAGATAATGGTGATAAGTTAAGCCCAGGTTCTTCAAGGCATGCTTCTTCTAGGACAAATAGAAGTTCTATTACAGGCTCCAAAACATCTCCTTTCGCTGCTCCCGTTCCATTAGGGAAAGCTAGTGTAGAAAGCACGAAGATACAACAAGGAGGAGAAGCAGATAAAGAAAAACCAGTAGAAGTAGACCCAGTAGACTTAAAAGATGACGATGATGAACCGTATACACCATGGGAGGACGAAGACGATAAAGGTACTAATTCATAATTAATAATCTATGTCCTTGAAATGTGCAATATCATTGCATTTTTTAAGCTTTACAATGCCATAAGTAGTAGTATAAATGATCATACCATCTAAGTACCATCTGTAATTTTTTTTTCTTGATCCCATAGAAGTGAGTATGGAATTGGGAACTCCTAATAGTTCTCAAGCTGTTGACAAGGAAGCAGAGAAACAAAAAGCATCAGAGTTGTTGGAACAACTCAACGCCCAAATACAACGTGAAAAGGAGGAGATAGCAGCAATGACAAGAAAAGAAACAATAATTCCTGGTTTAGATGGAGATTTTCCAAAAGAGTCCTCATCACCAATATTAGAACCACCCGTTCCATTTTTTCTGAGAGACCAAAAACAAAATCAAGAACTATCACCTTCATTGCTAAGTCCACAAAAGCCATCAACCTTAACTGCAACTAATTTACCTTCTGGTACAGGTAAAGAACTAGCAAAACAACCATTTTTTTCTATTGAACCATTTTTTTCCTACATACATACAATAACGTAATCTACAAAAATGAAAACAAAGGATTAATTCTTTTACTAATTCTAACAGGCTCAAATATATTGGAAGAAAAGTCGCAGTTAGAAGATGAGGCTTATTCTCCATCCGCAATAGATTTTTCAGACGAAGAAGAAAAGGATGAAAATAAAGGAGACCTGAGTACAAATATTCAAAAGATTGAAGAGCCTACTAGTAAGGTGGTTGTTAATATTGAGGAGGAAGATGATGATGATAATGAACCCTTACCTCCAGGTGTAGAAGAAGAAGAAAAAGGACCTAGTGATGTTCGATCAACAAAAACAATCATACCACCGGAAGTTATTGATTTGGATGATGATGAAGATGGTAAAAAAGGTACTGCTGATAATGATGTTAAAGAGCTGGAGCCACCGCCACCCCCACCGCAAGTACTAGATATCGATCGAGAATTCAAAACCCTTCCAAAACCACTGTTGTCTTCTACGGATTCTGTTTTTTCTTTCACTCCTTTAAATGTTAGTAGTCCAAAGAACATTAAAAAAATTCAAATAAATTTAGCTCCTAAGACTTCATTGGGTTCCTCGTCAGTGTTATCTGCAATAAAGAATAATGAAACTCTAACTGCTTCAACTGTACCTACTCCTACCACTTCAACTACAACTAAATCACTTTCAGAAGCTATTGTAGTACCAACGAGTTCTTGTGAACCCAATGACAGTAGTAATAGTAGTGCAAATGCCAGTAATATAGCTACATCAGTACCCCCTCCTTCTTCATCTGTTTCAAATCTACCATTTGGTGTACAAACCAATGTTCCTCCACCATTGCCTAGTGTTAGTATCCCAAACATAAATATACCCCCACCAACCTTGATGACCTCGTTACCATCATCACTACAATCAAATTTATCATCAGTAAATACAGTGAATATTCCACCGCCATCTGTTTTAGGCAAACCTTTTCTCCCCCCTCCACCCAACTTTATGATTCCTCCGTCTTCATCGACAGTCTCAGCAGTATCAACAACAAACCATCGTAACCAAGCGCCAAATCTCATTCCAGCGCCGACAATTGGGGGACTAAATATCAATGTAAATGTCCCACCGCCTATAACTGGTATGGTGCCCGTTTCTGCTATCCCCCCACCACCCTCTCTGCGGGGAATGCCAAATATAAATCCTGGAATACGGTTTCCACCACAAAGTTCCTTCCCTCCACAACAACAACAACAGTTGGGAAGATTTGGACCACAACAGTCTCTTTTGTCGTCTTCGTCACTTTCTTCGGCCACGACGTCCTTTCAATCATCATCATCTTCTTCAGCTGGAACCATGCTGTTGAGCTCCAATAGTTCGGTATTACTTAGACCAACATCCTCTTCGTCTTTACCCCCAGTCAATAATAAGAATTTTAGTGATAATAACAGTGTAGATGGATTAGATACAAATTCAAGATCTTCAAATTCTGGAAGTTTTCAAAGTGGGATGAATAAGCGACCTTTTGGTGATGGTGGGAGGAAAAGATCAAGATCTAAGAGTAATGATCGAAATGATAGGAACTTCAGATCGCGATCTCGGTAAGCTTTGTTTACTGTTTATCTTTATCAAAATGTTTTACAGTTGAAACTGTTATATTTATTCATTTCATACTTCAGTTACTCTTGAATTTAGAAAGAGTTTACGTACAATATATTACTCATTATGTCGTGATTGTAAACCATAGTGTGTATTTTACATTGGGATTGCCACCAATTGATACGTAAACCCTTTTTATATATTATACAATCGATAGTAACTAGTATGTGATAAAATCTGAAAATCAATATTTTGAATGCAATCTGTTATCCTTTTCTACGAATTCATTCAATTTAATCGATTGATTTTATTCTGTATGTGTGAAGCTTTCTCGTAGCGTATTTTAGTTAAGCATTCAAAATTTAAAGAATATAATACTGTATAATCGTGTTAAATTACTTTCACTGTAAGAAGCGTAGTATACATTATACATATCATTAAATAGCTTGTGATGCATCATATTTCATCGTGATGTACCTAAAATTATTACTTGAAATCTTTCTATGGTATATATTTTATGTGTACAACGTTTTCTTTACATCAAAAACTTTTTTCTCAAAGAAGGCAAACTATATAATGTATTATAGTATTGACTATTGACGTAGAAAATGGGGAATATAAAGACAGTAAAATGAAATGATAAATAATAATTGACCATTATTTAAACTTTAAACTTAACCAGTGCCAATGATATACTACTTCTAAAAACTAACGTTGAAGTTTCGTATGAAATCAGAAATATATGGCCTATTACTTCTACAGATCTCGTGACCGAAGGAGGAGGAGGTATTCAAGGTCTAGATCTCCCAAATCAAGACGCTATGGTGGCGGCTCTAGATCAAGAAGTCCTCATCGCTCCCGTGATCGATCAAAAAGCCCTTCTTCATCTCGAAGACATCACTCTGGTAGGACAAGCCCGTCAAGAAAATCGTCATCATCATCGTCGTCATCAAGGAATCGTGACCGTGGTGGTGGTCGTAGTAAAAAATCTAGGTCTCGCTCTCGCTCTGGTTCTCCTATAAATGTGTCAACTCCAGTAGTAAAGAAATAAATTTTAGACTATTATGCTATAAAGCAAAAATATTTATAATATTATAATGTTGATAACACTACATTTATACTGTTTTCTTTTATGACTAGATTTATTATATTGTATAAGAATACTTCTACAATCTGCATATTGATGGAACATTTTACTAGTAAACTTAATGTTTTAAGAATTACAAACTCTGAAGTATGTTTATTAAAGTGTATGTTGATAGTTTTTATTGCATTATTGTTTTAAAATCGAGTCAGCACTTAAAAAATCATTTCTTTTCTGTATGACCATGTTTCATGCAATAATAATGTACAATATGTGCTGGATGTATGCGTTAAAATGATTGTTATTGCTAAATAGTCTCAATGAAACGATAGAATGTTATATTACATCATATTATTGTATGTATGAATTATGAATTATTTATGTTAGAAATTTGCATAAAATATATATTATTGCATCATTATACACAGAAATTAGATGTGTACAGTAAAATGTGTAATTTTATTTCGACCGATCATCATTAAAAAATTGTTTGCTTTAAAACTGACGTTGTAGTTTTTGTACGATTAACATTTTCAAAAGTGCAGCTAAATGTCAATATTCACAGCACTTATACCTATAGGATGATGTTTTTTTTCGTAGAATTCCATGAAATTATTTTAATTTACTATAAATTTTCATTGCACCATAGTATTATAATACAAGTACATCATCATGTTGAATATTATAATAACGTATAGATCAAGAGTCAATCCGTGTCTGTCGAAAATATTTCTTTTCGGCTAGTAATACTAACCTCTTAAAAAGAAGTCAGCACTTGGGTACACGTCGATATATTTTTTTGAATGAAAAAAATAGACGCAAAAACTTTATAACATTTATAATTTTCATAATCGGTTTACGGTGTAGAATTTTTGACCCCCTTTTAAAATAAATTATTGATTCCCTAAGCTTAAACTCTATTTACGAAGAGTAATTTTAAACGGCGCACGGACATGACATGTTTAGTAGTGTTCAACATATTTAACAGTGTATCTAGATAAACCGTTTTATGATGATTTTGAAGCAAGCAACGTATAACGTGCACACATCTTTACATTGAAGCGCTTCAATAATAACATATTATTAATACAAAGTACTAAAGTAAAAAATATAACTATACATTAATGGTTCACCCGCGTCGTGGTTACGGCATTTTGAATTCTTGTAAGTTTTTTGTATTTCTTGTAACAGAGAAAGTTTACACAATTATGATATCGTGTTGACACAAATACGAAACCATGGTCCATGGTGCGAATGAACCATGTATACATATAGTTATATTTCAATCAAAAAGTTACACATCACACAACTTGATGAGGCATAATATTTGGATATTATACATATTATATTCACCATGCTTATCACTTATAAACAATATAAATATAATGTATGATATATAAGCACATACATACATATACAGATAATAATGTAGAATTGTTTACTTGTAACTTGTACAAGGGATTACTTATAAGTTGTAATATTTAACTAGACAGAGAAAAAAGTCCACTGAATGGTTTATTAGAGAATAATAATTGTTCATCATGATGTATAATATATTATTGTATGAAACATTGTAGTATTATTGCTAATAATATTATTATGGCAACAATCGTAAAATTATGTAAATATTTATGAAAAAATGATTCACAAGACTATACTATCATCAAAATAGGTGTAGGTACAGGATATCTTATGATATAATTTTTCGTTCTCATTATCTTCTTTTTATCAAGTTTGTTTAGACATTTCGAGCGAGGTGCTAAATACATAGGATACAAAGTGAGGAATTAGAGCAGATGTAATAAAAATGCTCAAGTCAGCCGAAAGCCAATTTGCTATAAGAGTTACTCTCTCAATTCTATCTCTTTGAACTTGAGGAACACCGAAGAGAATACTAAGAGTATGTAAGGTTGAATTTCTTGATGAATAGAATAAAGAAAGAGAAAAGCCATTATATAGAAAAATTGAAAACTGATACAAAAGGAAATACACGAGAAAGTAGCTTTCACTTTGTAAAATTGATAAAACTAGACTGAGTAGACAAATGAATAAATGGTGTATTTTTATAGGAATTTGCTTAGTCTCAAGTAAGGGATAGTTGTCTTTTTGATCTTTTAGCAAGTCAAAATTTGCTTGTCTATCATTACTAAAGTTTGTCGATGATTGTGAAAATTTTGTAGTATCCGAATCGTTTTCAGTGAAGAAGTTTGAACCTTTCCTTTTGTTTTCTTGTAACAATGATTCAAAACTTCCAAGTCCTTCAACTTTTTTAGATGTCAACGTCTCTAGATCTTCTTTATCAACTTGAAATAAAGGTGAATCTTCTATAAATGGTGAAGTTGATGGTGACAGTGAGCGTTCGAAACCTGCTTTGAAAGAAACGTAAACAAAAATATACAACTGATTAGTTCTTGAACGGCTTGTTTTCCTTTTATATAATAATCATAGCCAATCCTTCAAAGTTCAAAGTTGACAGTCGGAAAATATTATTGTGTTATACATATAATATTATATTAAGTATCATGTTATAAGTTGTCTTTTGCTCAATAATTTTATTCTTTATTACTAATAATTATTATATAGCTGCAGATGTCTAATATCTACAATCTACAACCTACAACCATCTCATTACGAAAACAGATTTCATATTTATAATCGTATATCTATCGAAAAATTCTATATCCGCGGGTAATGCTTGGTCTAAAAACTTTTTTTAATCTATCATTACTTCATTCCGATAAAAAATATACACACATTCACGTACTTTAGAAAACAACAACGGTAAATTATTACCCTTGTATCATAAATCTCACACCTACTAGTGATTTACAAGTTAACAATACTAACTTAACAATAGCTGTCGTTGTATACTTTTATTTTACTATCATGCACCTATATATAGCCTGTACTCTACATACATGTAATATTATATTTTACGCAGAATAAAAATATATTACAATATCTAATATCTATTACTTACTTAAATATGATGTAATATACAATATAATATAAGTAATAGCTTCTACGAAAATTTTATCATAAAGTATATCAATAATATAATATTCATTGTAGCTACACTTGTTTTTCTACACTACATGTAGTGTAGAAAAACAAGTGCTCATGGCGAGAAAAGTGTCATTATGCTTATATATACTTACATATAATAAAAATAAAGAGTTATTTGCTACATAAAACAAAATATGCCCAAAACAGATAAGTTAACGACGTTCTTTTGCAGCCAACAATCATATTATGATAAAAGGTAACTTTTGTCACGTTCATAAAAAGCATGCTATTTGCAGAAAGTATTAGTCAAGAGTAACAAATCAAACATAAGTGTCACGCATTATTGATCAGACTATGTTCTGTTCCTATGCACCACATGAGCAATGTAACATTTTGACATTGTACAATTGAGTATTGAGCAGGTCACTTAAAGGTGCAGTTAAAATACAGATAATACTTAATTAATTGTATCGGATCATATTATTATAAGACTTTTATGAACAATAATGTATACAATAATATACAAGTAACATAATAAATATTATTATTTTAATTACATGCACATACTTGAATTTGAGCCCAATATTTTCTTCAATCTTGCTTCTTGATTATTTAGTATTCGTTGTCGCCTTTCTTGACGTCTTCTTTCGGCATCGGAAACATCAGACATTGCAATCTAAGATTTACTAAAAGGTGCAAATAATGTGCAAATAACTCGAGATTAACCCTGTGACACTTTTTTAAAAGTATGCAATAAATCAACTAAGTATGTACTTAGGTAAAAGCAATACTTACGGAATTACGGAATACGGAACTTTATAATGTTATGTATGTGTAAGTACAATAACACAAAACACAACAACACGAGCAACGAGAATTACCGAATGGTTCTTGCTAATTATGATAAAAAATTTTAAGCCTTTTTCACGATGCTCAAACCTGTAAGTACTAAGTACACAACAAATAATTCTAGAACATTTTACTTGAAAAAATTAAAATACGCAAGTATTAATCTGCACAGCATTTACTTTTAAATGTTGTTCCTTCTTCTATACACTATACACTATACTAGTAAAAACACACCGTATATGTACATGCTATGTTCTTGATTCATAAAATTTGCCCGTATGTAATATTTTGACTAGATTACCAAGATGTACATATTGGTAATCTAGTATATTTTGTGCCCATGCTGTCAGACTCTCAGTAGGGGGATAAAGCTTTTGTGCTATAAAATGATAACAGTAATTTTTTTAACTCCTTTGCATTGATTTTATTATTGTTGTTCAAGTGATTGCTTGTAAAACCACAATTAAAAACTGGCTGACATCAAGGTACATAATATTTCAAGCTTTATAAAAGTATACATAATGAGATGCAGATTCATTCAAAATTCACGGTTTCGTACAACACTGGTTTCCTCCAAAATAAAAGTCTTGTCGACAAGTTTTTAGTTTATTATTTAATTCATTACATTTGAGTGTTGTAATAAAATCAAACTATTAATAACCTTTTTGTTGTTGTTGAGCGTACTCACAAGTTTTACAAGAACAGAGTATTTTAATGTTTTGTTTCAAATTACGAAATCGTGGTGACATTACTCTTTAAAGTCCTCAATATACTATACATGACAGTAGGAAATTGAGAAAATGGATTTTGATAGCCCAGACGTCGCTAAAGAATTCCCAGGTCTCTGCAATGACCCAGCTGAGTGTGAGTACAAAAATTTCGTACAAAACAATGTACTAAAACTCTTATATTATGCCACTTATGACTTATGTACCCACAACCTCATAAAGTACTGCAACATCAACATTATAATGTATAATATCTATTTTATGTTAATTAGTGCTTATTTTCAATCGATATTACATTGTTACTTGTTGCAGATGAAGAGGACGAAAAAACTAAGCGAAAGAAGGACAAAAAGGATTCTAAGAAGGATAAAGGTTATGCTACGTTGTAAGTAATTGTTAACCATTTGATGTAACTCTAATAATGGTTAACCCCCAAAAGTTTACTTGATTCCATACGAATACGCATACATATGTATTATGTGTACACAGTGTCTTAAATCTTAAATAATAGATATAAAATTATGGCCAAGTTGTCATGCTGCATGACTTCCTAAGTTTTATACACTCACAATCAGTGTATGAGAAAAAGCATTAGAAAACCCATGACTCATGACAATTTGCAATTTAGACACATTTAAGTTAACTCTACCCTTGATAAATGTGTATAAACTATAATAAATAACGTGTTGGATTGTTTCCGTACCTTTTGTTATGAAACAGAGCTGGTGAAAGTTCTCACGAAGAAGATGAGCTCCTCGATCCAAAGTAAAATACTTTATAATATATATGTATTGACTAGTTCAATAAAATAAATGTTCGATATTTTTTCCTTATCAGTAATTTAGCTAGTTAACAAGTATTTTTTTGTAATTTGTGTAGTTTAACGAAGTATTATTTTTAAAAGTTAATGTTTTCTATGATAATATAGTATGTAGTAGAGAAGATTTTTACGATAAACGTTATCATAAAATTTTATTTTGTTTCTTACTGATTTTGTTTTGTATTTTTTTAATTGATAGTCCCGCTAAGCTAAAAAAAATTAAAACTTCATTTAAACTATCCACAAAGAAAAAGGAAAAGAAACCAGTTGAAAAGTTGGAGAAAGAACGAAAACATTCAGATAAGGACAAAGCAAAAGTGAAAGACAAAGAGAAAAAGTTGTCGGAAAAAGACAGTAAAGAGGATGACAAGAAGACTACTGTTGTCGAAAAAGAAAAGAGTTGTTCCTCTACGGAAAAAGACAAGACAAAGGAAAAGAAACTAGAAAAAGAAAAGGACAAAAAACCCGAAAAAGAAAAGGACAAAAAACCTGAAAAAGAAAAGGACAAAAAAAGTGAAAAAGAAAAGGAAAAAAAAGTGGATAAAAAGAAAAAATTATCAATAGGGGAAAAGGATCTTCATACAGTTTCTAGTCTAGGAAACAGTTTGGAAACAACATCGCCAAACGCAGTCTGCAACCTTTCAACCGAAAAAGAGAAGGAAAAGGAGAAAGGATTAAATTTAAATATGACAATAAATGCCTTCTTAAACGCTCCGGCTCCATTACTATCAAAAAAAGATAAAGAACACAAAAAAGAAAAGGAAAGTTCCGCAGCCAGTAAAGTCAAATTAAAGTTAAAACGATCCAAAAACTCGCTTGAAGATTCTTCGCATTCACAGTCATCACAGTAAGAAATTCAACATGTTATGCATTTATAATTTTTATAACATAATACATAATATAGTACAGGGTATTCATTAATCATACATGAATGCATGCAAAAAAGCTTGGGATCCTAGAATTCTGAAATGTATACAGTATACAATCCACATACATACATGTTGAATGTAGAATACATTGGCTATTTGGGTTATACGTTATACAGGATCCAAAACCTTTTGCATTCATGAAAGTGTTGTTGTAATGTTTAAAGTAAGTGGTCATGAATCATACACGCCATCAATTTTCAATGAAGTTTAGCATGTATCAAACTCATGTAAAAATGAATAACTGTATGTTTAGAGCATCGGACATACCTATTATGGTTTCACATCAGTTTCCTGAATCGTCGGAAGCAATCGTTAAAGAAATAAGAAAGTATGAAGCTCTTTTGGAACAGGTAAAATAAAAATGTATTACAAATAATAACCTTGCGAGATGATAAAAATATTATTCGTGATTATTAAATTCAAGGTATTCACTATTTCACCACATTTTAGAACAAGATGGTTGATATTTGCCATTGTTTGTTGATATTTGTTTAGTCAACGTTCATCATTGTTTGTTGTAGTACCTACTTAGAATTTTATAGAGTGTGGTTTTTATATAGTACATTATGATGTCAATTTTGCTTTGTTTTATCTAGACACATTCTCAAATGAAATCAAATAAAAAGGTCAGCAAAAAAAGCGAAGAACAACTTTGGGAACTTCAACGAACTTTGACACAACTCAAGGTATTTAATTCTTAAACGAGACATGATCATCAAGATAAATTAAATAATGTTACACAAGTTATTCGTTCATGCAGTTAATTTTAGATGTAAGAGGTACAACACTTTGCCCGATATTAGTAATTATTATTGTTTATTGTACATAAAAACTAGCCTGAATAGCATTTACTTTATTAAATTATATTATAGTTTCCTAATTTCCGTTTTTTATGACTCTTTTATCTAGAGGAAACTTCGATCTATAAATGCTTTATCAACTATTTCGGTATCAAATTCTGCAACAGTTAATTCTACTCCTGCTGTTTCTCAAGCTGCTGCTATTGTAAATGTCCCTGCTGCACTTCTACCAGATTCAAGTATCGGCACACAAAATGGTGCTACAAATGGTTCCAGTGTTGTTAATACTGCTAAATCTTCTTCCTCACAAGGGACTACAACAATAATAGCATCTACCAACAAAGAGAATGGACAAGATAAAATCAAAGGAGCTACTACTACTACTACTACCAATTCAACAATAAATCAGACTAACGAAATTAAACCCACATCAGAAGCAAGTCGACAAACTGTTGTATTAAAGTCTTCAACAATAGGACTAGTAGCGGATGAGGAAATGAGGCTTGATTTTACTTTAAAAACCCTAGAATCATTTACTCTTGAAAAAAATAGTACTAATGGCCATCATTCTTCCGTATTGAATAGTGTAACAGATCCGAAAGCTAGTAAACAAAGTCAAAATAATTCCATTGATGACTTTAAAGTGGATGTAGTTGATTCCGCTTTAAGTAATGAAGATTCTTCCACATCGAAATTTGTTCAAAATGAATCTAGTCAAATAGCAGCAGCAGCAACAACAACATTAGTGGTTGAGGTGGATAGTAAAATTATAAATCAAGACAGTATTGAATCATTTTCATCGCCTCCACTACGTCCATCTTCTCCATTTACTCTAAGTGAGGGTGATAGTCAAAGTTTAAGTAACATTAATAGTAATCATCATAATCTGTCAAGTCAACGAAGGTCTTCTAATTTAGTTATAAATCCAGTACCTTTAACATTAGCCACAATAACTACTCCTGATGCAGAAATTGAACGACTTCAAGTACAAGTTCAAGTTCATAATACACATATGCAACAATCTCCGAGTGACGAGGGCGTTGCTACGGATGGACTCGATTATTATAAGGATACTGGTGACAGTCAACTTACATCAGTAGATTCACAAAATTCTTTGGATGCAACCCAACTATCATCAGTCATTAAAACTTTGACTTTCTCAGATGATGAGTATGATGACGATGATATTGGCGAAGTTACAGATGTAAGTTGCCTATCAATGATGCGAAATAATGATCCTTCAGACTCCATAGATTTACCACGCGTACAAAAAGACAACAACAGTGGTAGCACTACAGAAATGGATCCCTTTGAAATGCCTATTTTTGAAAATGAAGAATATTTACCCATAGAAAATGAAGCCCTGATCTATTTTAATGAAGAACTTCAAGAGGAAATTGCAAAAGAGGAAAAAGAAATTGAGCATTTAATGGAACAGTTGATTCAAATGAAAAAGAGTGGAGTTGATATTGATGCGTAAGGCATTCTCTATTTTCATATCGTTTATAATATAAATATATGTCTCTTAATTTTTTATCAATGAAATCAAGTTTGTCAACTGGGGTTATCAATTGTTTTTTGTGGTTTTTAAACTATCTTTTTAGACCTGAAATAGATTTATCGCTTGACCAATTCGACCATGACGAGCTAATTTCTCTTTGGCAAATAACTAAATTAGAAAACGAAGCATTAAACGTAAGTGCCCTATTTTTAAATTCATGTATAAATTATGACATTTCATCGACAATCTTTACTGTATACATACATTGTATTTACACATTATGTTGTCAAAATATTCAGTTGGATAATGTATTATCTATTTTTAATTTAATCCACCATTGCCAATTACATTGCAATATTTTTCTTTTTTTATATTATTACTATTTCTCAGGAGCATGTCAATAATCTAAGGAGAATGGTTGCTGTTAGTAAGTATTAAAACAGTTGATTGTAACTACATATTATATTACAAGTGCCCATCGGAAACCTCATAAACTGACTCAAATTCTTTTTCAAAGGAATTATTTAATGTACGATTACTTTCTAATCTCTCGTTTTTCAGATAAATTGGAAGAATTCAAGCTGGAAACAAGACTCCGATATTTAGAAGAAAGCCTGCTTCCTTCCAATAAATATGGAAATGGAATTAGCAACGATCCTATGAACCCTGAAGAACACGAATTGTACACACAAAGTCGACTATAAAAATAGAATGTCGGTTGTATTTTTATTTTTCAGAAAACTAAAAACAAAATAACGCGTGTTCTGTGACGTTAGACTTAAAAAGACGCTTTGAGACATTTTTATAGAATATAATAATATGAATGTAATGTATGACACATAGTTAATTAATTATAAGGTTAAATCTTCGCAAGTTTATGTAAAATTCAGTAAGTTCTGTATAACATCGTGTGCGTATCTACACAAGCTCGTAACTACTTACTTTCTATAGGAGGTCAACTTGCGACGGTTTACCATTATATTATGCATTCTGTTATGAAAACTGTATTTGTTGATCTTATTTTATTTTTAAATGCATTATTTTTTGATTTTTTAAATCGCGAATCGCGACTGACAACATTGTTGTTGTCTTTGGTATGTTTAATGACTAAAATGCGAAATGACACTAAGTAGTGAATTACGAGTTTACTCCTGGATGTTTAATGTTTAAAAGATATACAATGCACTAGGACTTGAAATTTTTAAATGATAATACTATTATAGAATTCCATATTTATGTATGCTTAGTGCTGAACTTTTTGCATTATTTTATTTTATTTATCTAATGTTTGCCTATTTACATATATCATTGTGGATTCAACGATATCGTTCTTATTTAGAAAAATAAAAGCCATTATTTGGATACCGTTAAGTATTTCAATATATCATGATGACTGATGATGTACGACGGCAAACCATTTCAAAAATTACCAGTGTTTTTTCAGTTACCTTTGTAGTTGTATAAAAGTATACATCTTAAAAATGTATGTTAGTGCACCAATGTAAAATGCATTGGCAATGCACTAACACTTATTAATTATTCATTTACACTACTAACTGTACTACTAACTTAATCTGTGACAAAAGGACAACTTCATCGTTTAAAGTATTTACTTTTAAAATGACAGGCTTAAAACACCTTTATAACATCCACGTTGAGGTCTCCACCACAAGACTCTCGCTGACACAGATGTACTTATTTCAAATTTTAAAGCGGCACAACAAAAAAAGGCATATTTACAAAAAAGATTTCAGATTTGTTTGTTGGTCGGTATATTCGGTAGTATACTCTTGTGTTTCAGTCAGTCCATGTTTTCATGCTGTGTATATTTAATTTAAGGATAACTACTTAGTTAAGTAACTAGAATGATACACGGTTTTGCTGTTAGTCGTTAGTGTAAAGTGGTATTTAATATTTATAGTAAAACTTGCAAAAAAGTATTGAATTAAAATGGGGGAACAAAATTGCAATTTGTGTGGAGAGAACTTGTTGTTAGATGATGAAAATAAACTGTCGCATATCGTTAGCTCGGTGCACCAAGCTAAGTTGAAGACGAAAATGGAAAATTGGACAAACGAAGAAATAGACAAGTCCATTGTTATTCAAATGATTCAGGGGTTAAGTCCATTACAAATAGCTGAAAAAATTTCACAGATTGGACCCATCTCAGACATTTATTGTCATCGGCAATTACGATTTGCAGTAGTACAAATGGAAAACACGTAAGCATAATATAAGAACTCATATGATCTCGAATCTCTCACAATATAGTATAAATTATAAATTGTGGGGAATATTTTATCTGATGTTTTGTTATGAAGTATGCCTTCTTATCAAGCTTTATTACTATCTACTACCTATGATGCAATTTACAATGCGTGATCCCTCCTAATTGTATGTATTCCTCAAAGCTTTAAAAAAATAAGAATACAAGCATCTAGTTTTGTCTTTTTATAAATATTTTTTTCTTCCCTAATGTTTACTTTTTTCGTTTCATATATTGTTTAGAGAAATCGCTAGAAACACATTGGATGTTCTAAGGACTAGAGGACATTATGTTAGGAAAAGATCTGAGATTACTTTCGAAGAATGGAATATCCTAAATTTGGATTTTCCAAAAGGACTGGAAGTAAACAAGCCGTGGTTTCAGGAGCATGTGAATTTATTTAATTTGCTAACAAATCCATCGATCGACACTCAAATTGGAGAATTCTTCAAACGTCGTATGATGAAGCAACAAGATTATGACAAACGAAATTTACTCATTCTTGAGCTATCAAAGATTTTAAATTTTGGGAAAATTCATCCATTTGGTAGTTTTGTTACGCAAATTTGCGACTCAAATTCTGACGTTGATATTCATTTTGAAGACTGTGGCAATGGTAAGACTCAAGAGCCTGACAGTTTACAAAAATAGTTGTTGACACTATATACGTGTATCATATTATGTATATGTATTTATGTATGTATGTATATTATGCAAGTATAATATAAGTACTTAAAACTTAAAAAGTATGTAATATTATGATGCAATACTACCAGTGTGGCGAGCAAAGCCTCCGACTAACTGTTTTCTTGTGTCGTAAGTATGCCTCTCTAAAATTAGTAATAATTTAATATTTATTGACCAATTTCAGGGGCGGAGAAGAAAGAGAAGCAACAACTCATCAGAGAAGTTTTATCATCACTAAATCAAGCTAGAAGACCAGACAAAACAAAGTTTGCTAGAATAATAAAATATCTACCACAAATTCGTGTACCACTAATTAAGTGGGTTCATTTAGAAACTCAAATCATGTGCGACATTAGTTTTGGTAAATTTTTGAAATTTAAAACCACTATTTATCTCAAAATTTTCAATGTATAATACAATAATATACATATTATGTGTACAATTAAATTCAGCCACTTACTATATTTTAAAACGCATTTTGGTTTCAGGGCAAACTCACTTTGCACTTGTTTGAAATAAAATTCTATTGCTTATGTTTTTTTTTTAAATTTTTTTTCATAGAAAATATGATGGCCGTGCAGAATAGTAAGCTGATTAAATTTTGGCTTGCTTATGACCCTGTGGTACGTCCATTGATGGTTTTAGTTCGGTATTGGTGCCGTTTTCATAACCTAGTTCACGACGGGGGATTAAAAAATTATGCAGTCTAGTTACTAGGTAATGCTTTGTATTATTATTTATCAGAGGTCTATTTTCCAACAGCGTGCAAGCCAATTCGTTGTAAACAGCAAACGGCAAATGTCAAGT